>JAGVSP010006744.1:0-28638 GCA_022494985.1 Micrasema minimum
CCGAGAATATAAAATTTCTTATCGTCTGAGTTGCGACAGTTAAAGTTTCTGTCTAATATTCGAACTAGAAATATTTTGTACTAGAAATAAAATACTGTAAGCATTTTAGCGAAAGAGCTTCAGCTTTGGAAATATGACGAACAATTTATCTAACGCGATCCTTGAAAAGGAAACCACGAAACGTTGTAATTTTCAGCATTTCTCCCACTAAATGTCAACACTGGTTTGTGTATCCATTGGCAAACGACATAATTTGGTACGATCAATCATATTAACTTATTACGTTTCTTTCTACTCCCCAGTACAAAAAAATACTTTCCAGTGAAAAAAATATCTTCATGAATCAAATAGGGTGAACAAACCTATGTAAAAATAAAATTCTTTTTCGAAGGTTAAAATAATATTTTATGCATGTTGTTGTTTAAAAGATCCGTAAAGATCACTGTGTCCGCCTCGTAGCATAGGCTACCGTGAATGAGGTCGCGGGTTCGATTCCCGTAGGGGGTCAACATGAAATATTTATTAACATGTGATTTTCATATTAATATTTCATGTGAGATAGCTTGGACTGGTACTGAAGCGTATAACTGATCATCTTACCTTCATGTAGTAAAATGATCCAGATACACTGCACTTGGTGTACCAATGCAGTGCGTTATGATGTGCGAAAAGCGAAAATAGTAGTAGTAGTGGTAGTAGTAGTTTAAAAGGATTATTATTCGAAGTTTAAAATATAATTGATGTGACAACAGAGACTAGAGGTTTAGAAGGAAATATGGATATCTAAACGTTTTCTGAGTTTATGGACTATCATTGGCCACCATTTGATGCATTTTTATTTTATTTATTTATAATTACTTTTTATTATTTTTTATTTTTGTATTCAATTTTATTAACATTTTAAATTATCTAATATGCACATAACTAAATTAACACATAACATAACTATTATTATACTAAATTGCTCATTTCCAGCCTATAGCACTTGATAAATCCTGAAAACGTTTAGATATTCATATTTCTTTCTAAATTTCTCATTTTTGTTGCGATATCAATTATTGTAGCTGGGTAACGTCATGGGTACAATCTAGTTCTTATCTACAAGTATTTGGATTCATTCGAATTGAAAATGTTACGTAATAAATATGTAGCGGTGGTGGCCGAGTGGTGGCCTTGCAGACTTTGAATGAGTCGAATAATTGTTGGATTTACTTGATTCCTCCTTTTCAAGACAAATTTTCTAAAATAATCGAAATATGCATAAAGTTTTTAAAATTTCGACGTATTTTTCTCTTCATCCACATTATAATAAATTTTGTACATTTTTATTATTACTTTCATTTTATTCCCAATTAAATCCTCTGTCATATTTGTTTATGAAATATAATCAACGTAAGACTTTTTAAGACACCATAAAAAAATATTGAAAATACATTACTATGTGAATTTAAATTATTGTGCATGAAGAGTTGTTAATGTTTTCTGTGTATGAAAGAAGATACAAACTGAAAAGAAAACCAACAAAAGGTTTCTAAATTTAACTTAATAAAAAAGAAACCTTTTATGTACGCAGGAAATTACTTGGAAATTGGGTTTTTAATGTAATGTTATTTATGTAAAGAAGCATGTGTTTATCATAACATACATAAGTACCAACATAATATATCAAATGAGCTCGTAACGCAAATTCTGTGAATGCAGAAAGTAAACCATCGTATTGGTGTGCAAAACCGTTTGTAAAACGGATAATTAATTAGCGAGTTACAACAATTTAAAGTTTGGATTTTATATGCAAATGTGAATGTGCCCAAAACCTTAAGAGCCTCCGCAGACTAGAGGCTTTCTATCGGGTGATAGTTCAGTCGGGCTTTTAATCAGTATAAAGATGTATGCAAGTGCGCATACTACAACGATCCGGTATCGGCCGATTGCTAAGTTTAATAGGCCTTGCGATTGCCTTTAAACAATCCTATCGATAAACCATCGGCCGATAGCTTAATAAGTATGGCGCTCTTCCACGCGCGCACACTTGCCGATCGTTTAATCGGGCGATAGCTTTCTCTTTCGTAGTATTGCAGCAATAGTAACTTTTCTTGACAATATTGTTCCAACAATTATTGCGACTGCTCCCTTCAAAAGTCGTTTATTAACTGGAAAATCATTCAAGGCAGTTGGCCGACTGTTCTCTAGTGTGCGCACTCATCACCAACCCGACTGTTTTGTTGATTCAGTGTGCGCGCTAGCAGCCCAACCCGACTAAACTATTCCCGATAAAAAGTCTCTAGTCTGCAGGGTACCTAACAAAACTCTATCATTAAATTTGTACCGATCTACCTTCCGGCAAATTTTAGAAGAAAAACAGGAAGCAAAATTGAATCATTGGTATCGTTTTTTGAACTCAATACAAAACATCTACTTTTCAATATTCTAAGACAATCTATAAATTCACGGCATACTTTGGTCCCAGGCTTTCCTCGGGTTACATCTAAGTTCATTAGAGCGACCCAAGAAAGTAAAATTCGTTTTTACAAACCGCATACCTTCTATTTCTTTATTTTTGTGTCAAAACTTTTATTAAAAGAATTCATGCAACCCGTGCCGAGTTGGATCTGAACGCCTAAACTACCTAAACCTATAAAAATAATATTGTTGTTTTAAACCTTCAAAGAAAAGTTCTATTCTAAACATTTAAATTAGAAATGCAGCTCCTATATTCCGCTTACAAAAATTCCAGGAGAACGAATTAGTGAAAATAAAAATATTTTTCGAAGGCGACAGAGAAAAAAAAAATTAGACCGTAAAAAAAAATTTGAAAGACTTAAGTAACTCAAAAGCTAGCTAATTGATTGTTTATCAGAGAAAACTATTATAGACATTAAAAAGCTTTCTTTTTTTTAAGGTAGGGAAAAAATGAGTTATTGAGTGGTTTTCGTAGAGGAAGAAAAAAAAAACGATTTTTGTGTCTTCGCAACCCAAAACACTAACATATCGGTCGTATAAAAAGTGAACCATAAAAATATGTTTGTGCGTTAACGTTTTCTTTGATATGAAATGGTAATAAATAAATATGCGTTTTAAATCATTTTGTGTTCAATTTATCAAAGATACGCACATTTCAAAATAATTCCATAGTTTTTCCATAGTTCTCGTGTCCAAGTTTGACGTCGAATTAATCAGACAGGTTTAGATAGAAAAAATACAGGGTGTGCGTTTTCAATTTCAGAAAAAATCGTTTCCTTGTTCAATTTCTGACGTAGATTTGTCTATAAAGAAAATTCAAATTAATCATATTCATTATCATACAATATCCGCTCTCAATGTGGATCATATTGGATTCCACAAACTGCCTCCAAGACAAGTTCAAAATATATGTCAACAAAAGAAGGCCCAAACAAATTCGTGAACAAAGTTAATCAATTAAAAACACAAATAAAAAAATAAATTCATTTAATTAGATCTAGCCCTCGTGCGTTGCGTCGGCTTCCGTGGTTTAAGTCGTGAACTGCAGACTAGATTGATATCGTTAGTTCAAATACCATTTTAACACTTATTATTTTCTATTTTCTAGCATTTTTATTTTTAACTTATAATTTATTGAATAAGTACTCAAATGAAAATACCATCAGAATATAAGTAATTGCTTGGTAAAAAATTAAATATTTAACAAACCTGCAAGTTCTTGAATCTGTTGACAGTGCAGAATCTCTTCAGAAGAGCAAGAAACCAGTTCCTTTTGGTCTTCTTTTGCTTCTTCTTCCCGGAGATCAAATTCTCCGTCTCTTCTCCATCACCTACAAAATATTCATTTGATTAAATATTGCAATTTCTCACGTTCATGTAAAAAACTCAAGCAATAATAACTTATGTGCATCCATTATTTTTTTGAAAACTTGGCCACTTAACCCAGCCAATGAAAGGTTATAAGCCCTGTAAACGCCTAGATAATCCACATTCGTTTCCAGAGTTTCACTGTATCTGTTGGAATATCAATAATATCTGATATTAGCCCAGCATGGGTATAATCCAGTAATTTGTCTACAAGTATCTGTACACATTTAAAATGTTGTTAAAAAGAATTTATTGACTTAAAAATACCTCTGCCTTACGACTCATTGTTATTGAAATTGACGTTGTGTTGTAATTTAATTGGGATAAATAAACTACTCGAAGCTTCGATATTTGGAAACTCAATATTCATTATCATTTTTAAAAGGTTATCGATTCATTGCAAAAAAAGAATCATAAAAATAACTTTTGAAGCGTAGTTTCTCAAGTTGAAAGGTTCTTTTTTTTGCAATTTGCATTGTAGCTTGAAAATACATTTTATTTATTGGTCGAAAAAGCTATAGAAATGATCAAACCCCTTCCCTGCTTCTCAGGTTCTTAAGGTGTTCCTTCTGGGTTGTTCCTTATTAAATCAAGATTTGGTGCTTTTACTTAAACCATGTTTTTGGAAGTATTGACAGTTGAAATGCGTTGCACAAAAATGTTATAATCATTGGTTTTAGGTTAACAATAATGATGTACGGCATTATGTGATACAAGTATGGTTTTTTGACCTAGTAAACTTAGATTTTTTAAATCTTAAATATATTATAAACATATTGTGTTTGTCAAGTGTCATCATGCTTTCTATTGTACGTAAGTCTACCTTTGCAACTTACTAAAATTTTTATTTAGGAAACGATTCTGGTGTATTTTTGGTATACCTAAATATGTTTATTTTAAAAATATATCGTATCACTGTATGATTTCCACGATAAATATAACTAACTAACTAACCATCACGGCATTTCTCCGAAGGGGTAGCCAAAGAGGATAAGACGCCACTTTACTCTGTCCTGGCACATTTCCCTTGCTTCCTCCACATTCATACATCTTCTCATGCACGCACGTCGATTATTCCGACTTTTCACATGACCGCTTTTAAGGATTTGTTGTACTGATCATGCCATGTCTTTTTTTCGGCCTTGCTCGACTTCTACATCCAAACACACTCGCATGGTAAATCCTTTTAGCTGTTCTTTCATCATTCATTCGCTCCACATGACAGAACCATCGCAAATAAATAGTGGTTCGGTCATAAATATATGTTTACCTACAATAAATGTAAAACAAAGGAAATATGCATGCAATGTAGAACATAATGTAAGATTTAATATTTTTGTGCTGTTTTGTGCTGAGTTAAAGTACTACTTTACTTCATCTCAAAACATATTATAAAAATAATAAGTATGGAAATGTTTTTAAAATACGGTATTGCCGCCAATTGGTCTAGAATTCTATAGTTGCTGTGAATAAATTAGAAGTTAACGATCGTTAAACTTCTCAATACTAGTGCATATTTTAAATAATAGTTTACACAGGGGAGGTTAAACTATGGTAACTGGTACGGTTAAAGCTAGAAAGGGAATATTTTATTCAAATATCGGAACTAAATTGTAAATACCGTTGCCTTCGTATTGCCTACGCAAAATATCGATGAAACGATAAATGTACTCTTAAAATACAAATTCAGTCTCAACTGAGATCTGAATATGTTATACGCATATAATTTTTATTTATTATTATATGTTCTTCTCATAAAATAAGTACATATTCTGAATTTAACTAATATTCATAGCTTTCAGCCCTTTATTTTAATGTTTTTAAAATATTCTTATTTTGTTTGTAAAATTTTAAGGAAACCATTGCCTAATGTATGCAGATAGTACTTTAAAATCGATACTTGTTTCTTATAACGACAATGGGCGTCAAGAAAATAATAATCCATAAGGCAATTCATTTTCAATTTAATTGACCGAAATTATTGTTTTTAGCATGAAACATTTCATATTTATGAAGAAATTGCCAAAAATCGCATCGCTGCGCGCTGTTTGGATACATTGAAAAAGGACACAAATTTTTAACTAAAATGAAGTCAACTTCCACAATAAGGGTACAATAATTATAATAAAATAACTTGTACAAAAGAGAGTTTTTTTTCTTGAATATAGAAAATTGGTTCTATGTCACGAAAACGATTTTGAAATTTTATATTAACCCAAAGACTTATTTTATATAATACTGATAATAATAATTTTATCAAATATTATGAAATTTAAACTAGTCCATTGTTTTTATGTCATACAAATTTTATGTTTAATTTCCTAAATAAATTAAAAATAAAAAAAAAACATGAAATCATTTTTAGTGTTGCCAAAAACCCACCAAGCAGCTTAGAAATATTTTTTGCAATATACATTCCAAGTATTGATTCTGTTCAACGGGAAAATACGGCAAAATTATGAATTTTTAGAAAGTGCAATTATCGCTTCATTTAAAAAAATAAAAAAATTAAATGAGGTAAGTTTCTCGAAATGTTTATTGTTTCTATCTATTATTTGATTTTTTAAAAATGTTTCTTGCATGTTACAATGTAAACTTTATAAAAACAATTGTGTTCCAAAATATTGTTGAAGGGATAGATTAGTAGCACTATTTTATGAAAGGTACAATCGATGTACCTAGTTGTATTTTTAAATCTTATTTTCTCGTAATTTTCTGTATAAAAGTCATTAAAATAAAAATCATGTTTGTTTATCGAGGCTCCCAATTAGTGACGCCAGGTTCATTAAAACTTAACAACTTGAGACTGTTATACATTTAATTTTGTATATGAAAATAAAACACAAAAACAATATAATATACTCCTTCAAAAAATAATTCACCAGAAGGGGCATTTTCGTACAAATATTCAAAAAATTTCGTAACACCACTTATTATCAAATTCCACCGTCCAAAGAATCCACTCACACTTTAAAACGTGTGACGTAGATGTCTAGTGATGACGTATGAGTGACGAAGTGGGTCAATACAAGGCACGGTAGTATTTTTCAAGTGTGGAATGCCACTTCTCTGAAATTCTTTTTCGAAGGTTTACACAATCTGATTTTATTATTTCTACGAACTTTTGATTGTTTTTTTTCGGTACTTTTTCCCGGAACGACTGATAAATATTAAGGTTTCTGTAAATAGGAAATGGCCTCAATAGTTCTTTTTACCTTTTTCCTCAGAGGTAGCAACATACCTATAAGTAAATAATAACAGGATCGAGGGAAGAAGAAATTTCCTCAACGATAAATAATTTGAATTCATTATATTTGTCACATTTTTCCGAACGTTCCTGGAATCTTTAATTCTCCATTATATTTCCAATCTTAGCGTAAATTCTGTTAACAAAATAAATAACTACATTACGCAATAAGAACTGTCCTTATCATTGTTATTGTTTTTCCTTACTTGCGCAACGACAACTTTATAAATTTTAAAATCTTTTAAAAAGACTGCTTCACTTGCTTGTACTCCTGACGTCTCTTAACGACATAATTATTCAGAATAGTATAATAAATATAAAGTAGTTTTTACCTGGAACATTATTCTCGATGGTGTTCCTCCTCCCGCCAGGACATAGAGGCAGTTGAATCCCCGAGGGACCGGCCTCCGGATCTTCAGTCTGAAACAATAAGATTTACATTATTATAAACTTTCTTCAAGACAGTGCTCGAAGTCCTATAAAGGTTTCTATAAAAAAAGATATTGAAATAAAATTGGCGTATAAAAAAATTACAATTATCAAGATATCACTTTTTATCCGTCATTAGGTATTCATATTTTTCATAAACAACGTGAAATGTTTCTCTTATTTAAAGTACGATAACGTTCGTTAAATTTATCACATCCACCCACGAAGAAAAAAAGTAATAATAACAACATTTCAGACGCTGCGCGTCGCCGTCGTCGCGTCGGTAATTAGACTTTTTACTATTAAGGAAATGTTAACACCATAATAGTTTTTGTTAATCGTGAATAATATAGAGCCTGTTTTCAAATTATTGGTTGTAAATTAATTAATATTTTTGTAGGGATTTAAGTACTGATTGTTAAAATTTATTTTAATTTAATAAATCATAATTTAAGTCTGACTACTGATAAGCTAGTTTCTCGGTTTAGTGCGTTTTTTTTCCTTTATAATTACATATATTCTTTTAATGTCATTACATTAAATTACTGTTAAATTCTCTGACAATAAAAAAAGTCGATTTTGCTGTCTTTTTATTTACTTTATGAAACTTTTCAAGTTTGATTTATGTATTTAAGACGTATGGAAGAACATAAAAGTGTCAACACGGCACAAATTGGAAGAACATAATATTGTATACACGGCTCAAATTGGAAGAACATAATACTGTATACACAGCTAATCTTGCAAATACATATTTTTGTATGCACAGCTCATCTTGCAAGAACATAATTTTGTATACACAGCTCATCTTGGAAATACATAAATACTGTATACACGGCTCTTCTTGGAAGAACATACGGCTAGCTTATTAGTTTTTCATAAGTTTTGTGTTCCTTAAGCCTCAGTATTTTACTGGAGCTCGTCTTTTAGGTTACACGTTAATACATAATTAAACTAAATACTATTATCAAACCCATATAAATATACCTAGACCATATAAATATGTACCACATTCAATAAATAAATTATATAAACAACATTTTGAGTGTGTCCAAATACTTATACAAAAACTAGATTTCACCATTTACAGGCTAACAATTACAATTTAACATCTCAACAGAGACGAGAAGTTTGGAAGGGAATATGGATATCTAGGCGTTTCCTAGTAGGTGGTATAATTCGGTAAGAATCTTACTTGCAATCATAAAGGTTTCTGCTAAAACGCTTGGCAGTTTTTTCAATGGATGACAGAGTGTTTATATTTCACCGTATATATACAAGTTCTGATAATTGGCAGATATGGACATCAAATACTAGGTGAAAATGGGGAATGTTATTATACATCAAGTAGCCACTCAACTCAGCCAATGACAGGCCAAAAGCCCTGTAAATGTCTAGATATCCAAATTCCCTTCAAAACTTCTCGTCTCTTTTGAGATGCCAAATTGTAATAAATTATATTTCAACTTGACTTACTTCTTGATAATGAATTAAATTATCATTTTCACCACAAAAATGTATTTTATCTAATTGTCTTTTATGTCTGAAACGTAACATACCTTTTTGATAAATTTACTGAATATCTCATTTTTTATAAATTTACATTAACCACGTCTATCTAGGGTAGTGTGACTACATAGTTTTGTGGAATTTCAAATCTAGCGAACCTTTGCCTATTCCGATTTATCAGCACGGTCATGTATTTGATAAAAGCATTCCTTGCCTTAACTGTTTAAACATAAATTACGCCAAAAATATTAATTAATTCTGGCTTAAAACAATTTATCGCCCGAGTAGACGCATAATTAGAAGGACAATGAAAAATGTCATCTAACTTTAACACACTAATAAGCTTTACAAAAGTTTTACTATGAAGTTATCACTTATAAACGAGAAATATCAACACAACACGTTCAAAATTAATCAGTTGAAACTACACCTTTTATTCTTTTTTTATAATCGTTATGTGTTTAATTAATCGGTATAACTTAAATTTCGCATATTTCGATTGTTTATAAAATTGTAAAAACTATAATGTGTCCGTAAATTATTGAACTATGTCAAAGGTATCTAAAACGCTAGAATATCTATATTCTAGAATTTTGAAAAAAATACACTTCATCTCTGTAGAGATATAAAAATCAAATATGTACCTACATAAAGGTTAAATACAATATTCTAAAATAGTGGAGTAAATAATAATATACAGGGTGTACAATCCAAATGGGTCAGTATGGAGAAAGTCGGAAACTATGAGAGATAGCGCGATCTGTTCTTAGGAACCATGACGTCGATTTTAGATTTAATAATAATTACATTCAAACTTTTTTATTAACTCTTATACATAACGGGAATCGAACCTGGTCAATATTTTTTGTAACCGCGTTAAGCAAAAAGGACCCAATTTGGCTATGAAATCTTGTGTAAACACAACTGACAGTAAATTAGACTAAAATGCCCACAGTTTTATATTAATTTGCAAAAAGTCGTGAATAATATGAATCGATCATCAATTATCTGAAGAGACCACTTATGCATATCTTATCTGCATCGGCATTATGCATTACAAATAGCGTTTATTTAAAATTAAACGCATTTGTTCAGCGGGCGTACCAATGCATTTAAAATTTGAAAATGGAATACTGTTTTTGGAATTAACTTCAAATGAAACACGGCTTTTCATAACCTCCTCGTGTTGATTTTTTATAACTTTCACATTATTATTGTGTTATGTGTTGTGTACTGTTTATAAAATGCGTTTAACGAATGAAGAACAGTTAGATCTATTGGAAACCATTTTGAACAATTACTGAAATAAAATAATTATCTTATTGGTGGGTTTTTCTTTCAATTATTAAAACAGATTCCATTTAATTTATACACATTGATTTTGACCAGGTTCGATTCCCGGTTATGTATGAGAGTTAATAAAAAAAGTTTCAATGTAATTATTATTAAATCTAAAATCGACGTCATGGTTCCTAAGAACAGATCTCGCTATCTCTCATAGTTTTCCGACTTCACCATACTGACCCATTTGGATTGTACACCCTGTATATGTTAGGTTTTTAGATTACACACTTAGTTATTTGTTTTTTTTTATATAATAGTGTCGCTATTTTACGATCATATTCTGACAATGAATATTTGTATCCAAGGGCACCTTATAATAAATAATCGTTCACAAGAAATCACTATAGTCTGCTTTACCTTTCGAGGATACCAGTCATAACATCGCAGGCGCGTGATGTGCACGTGCCATGCGTTCAAAACTAGGTCACGGCAAGCTCACCCATTAAGTACCCAACGCTGATCTTTGTACAAAAACGCTGGTTTACAAAAAAAATTGTATTTACTAAGCACGATATTTTTTTGGAATTAGTGTCTGAATATCAGAGATAAAGCAAAAAAATTATGGACGTTCAATTTTTTTGCAAATTTAATTGCGTTTTGTAAGAAACGCGATCGGTGACGTCACTGATGTCATTTTCTCAACCCAAATATTTAAACATAATCTATTGAAAGTAATACACAATGTACATGTAATCTTAATGAAAAGAAAAAATAATCATTTAAATTAAATTAAAATGATGTAGATAACTAAGAATCCTACCCTAACACAATTTGTACGTAATAATCCCCGTATGTCTACTGTTCTCGACTCTGTGAATAGAGTATAGTTAAAAGTATACGAATCTTGATTATTGTATTGTAACATCGGAATAAAATTTTTGCAAGTAACATTTTAACAAAGTTAAAGCAAACAGAACTAGATCTTGTAGATAAAAATCCTCGCACTAATTCTGACATAAATCATTCCTTCTATCTCACACCTACAAATAAAATAGTTTCTGAAACTATAAATGGATTAAAAAACGACAAATGATAAATTATACCCAAACATTTCTCAAACTACGCCAACTCTAATTAAGACAATTAACATAAAATATCTGTTATTCGGGATTGTTCGAACTTATGGTAATTGATAAAAATACACAAAGAAAATATTTGGATCGAGTAATCCGATAACACCTTACCCTATTATACCACTTTCAATTTGGTAAAATAGATAAAACAAGAGCATAAGTGGAGCGATAGTCTTACTAACCAAATCCATAACGGAAAGCCCGGACAAACTAAAGAAGCATACGGCAGTATTCTTAAATCTTGCCAAACCATTCGATACCGACTCGGCTATAAGATATTGTTTTAAAGACTGTGAAAATTATTAGTTTTAACAACTAAAGTTGGTACAGAATTTAAAAATGCTTTCATAAAGTCGAGCCACGACTAAATTTGACAAGATGATAATCCTAGTCCATTGGTCAGTTCTAAACTAGTTAAAACATTTGGTGTACTTCAAGGTAGCGACCTGGGTCCCACTATCTTTCTTATTTATATAAACCGACTACCTCTAAAGTATATAACTTATGCCGATGATGACCGTATTGTTGAATCTCCAACAATAAGATGAGGATTTAGCCATGAAACCAATATAGGAATTAATAAGATAATTAAATGGTTGGAAAATAATTGCTACCGTTTATAATTAAAACTGATGGAATCACTTGTGTGCAGGGAGGTGCAACATCACTACGGCGCATTTAAAAAAATTTTGCAGGAGTGCCAAAAAGAACTTAATAACGTTCAATATTTCAATTACAAAAAACTGAAAAAATAAACATAGTTTGCTTTTAAATAATAAAATATTGCTAAATATGCGAAGGCAATAAGAATTCTTATTATCAGTCACAGGAGTTATATAATTTTTTTTTAAAATTTTATGACATTGTGCCCATATCAGTGTCAAATTATTTTGATAATTCTAAATACCATTTGGAATTTTGAAAGGGAAAAATGGAAATATAATTAATGAAATTATTAATAAAACTTTTTTTAAATTGTTTTTCAGATATGTTATATTTTTATATACTTGTACAAAAGCATACATTGGAGATTTAACTACTACTGCCCTAGCCGATACACATTTTCTGATCGGCCATGGCATAAATCTGATCCCTAAACGGAAAAACTGCTTAATATATAGTAAATTGATGCAATAGAACAAACTATGATATAGGAGAGCATGTCCGAGATGTGCCGTTATAACTCAGAAGACGTAGTAATACATACAAATATAAAAATCCCATCCAAAAGTGGAGAAATCACTAAAAAGGTGCTGATTTGCCCCTTTCTGCAATTTTGTAATTCAAATAAAGAAAAAACGTGAAATCTCATAAATTTCATCACTCTTACGCCAAATTCAATCAGAAAATTCTCGTAAGTTGTGTAATTAATTATTTGACTCCACTATTCCCTGTACATGCTTAAAAATAGAAAAATATAAAAGCATAAAAAATCTAGGGATTCATATTGATAAAAGTGTCTCCTGGGAACTCCATGTAAATTATGTAACTCCAAAATTGAGGAAACTATTTATTTATACAAAATATGAACAGATATACTCGACCCAGTAATGCTAAAAAAAGGTCCCAACAAAATGTTCAAACAAGGACTGCAACAAGTATAAATTATTCTGGTCATCACACTAGACGACTAGACTGACGATCGCTCGAATAAACCAAATCATGTTAGGAAACATAAAGTCAAGGGTCTTAAAAATGGTGAAAATACATTTTAATTTATAATGCTAAAGTAAGAATTGTAACATATTGGCTGATGCATGGTGAAATACGGGATGTGGTGGGCTAATTTATTTAAATTTCAAATTTGATTAAATTAAACCATTTTAATAAACTAAATCTAAGTTAAAGTTTTAAGTAATCTGGTTTTCTACAGGACTTTTTATTTTCAATGTATTTGTTTTTTTTGGTTCAATTTACACACCTCATATAGATGGTATATCATTATAAAACGTAGTGTATAATACACTATACTTTAATAATAAGTTAGGTATGAATAAAAAAGTAATTATAGAAACCTAATATATTAAATGACAAACAACATTTTTATTGAAAAAAACATTTTTTTTTTATTTCTAGGTATAGACAGTTATGCGGTATGTACTTGAAATGTCTTTAAAAAACAATGGTCGACGAAATAAAAAATATTAAAAAGTGAGGGTTTTTTACAAAGTGATACAAGTGCCCATATTGTAAGTTTTGTAAAAATTCTCTGTTTTCCGGTGCTTATAGTATGCTTTGTGTATCATTTAGACAAACCACGTTCAGTCTATCAGATAGCCCTCTGAAAACTAGTTCGGAATTATATATTAAAATGACATTTTTGGCCAATTTGGCTGATGTATCACTTTGTGAAAACGCACCTCAATTTCTTCATTTTTGAAGTGAAAACTTCTTTAGAATCGTTGTTAGCGATATGAAAATTTATAAAACGAAAAAGCGACTAAAAAGAGACAAACATATGGATCTATGGGATTTAGCTTGCGAGAGAATGAGATAGAACACAGTTTCCGCCGGCTGGTAGTAGTTCCATCTACCTCATCAGATACATCTACCAGTTGATCGCCTGCACCCCTTATACTTTTATAATGTGGAGGTCCAAGGCTATAAAACAGAATTTGTTCTATTCATGTATCTGAAGAGGTAGATTCGACTCCCAAAATTTTGTAGCAAAACCGAGGGAGAAGGCGCCTTGACGCGGTATTTCACAGATATATTGATAAAATCGAAATAAAAACTTTTGTCTCATACTTTAGTTATCATAAGCCGCTCGTATCACTTGTAGAAATTGAAGACATGGATCATGAATAATGAAATGAAAAAAAATTATCAACTGGGTACCAATATTTATAATAAATAAATCCTATCCCACTCCTGATACTGCATTTATCTCATTCTCTCTCAGCTTAGTTTTATTAAGGTTTCACTTCTACCTGGTGTACGCACACAGTTTTTTTTTTTGGTTCACGTTTATGTTTATATCAAGATATTATTTGTTTTTCTATGTTAGCTAATCATTAATTAGAAATCGGAGATAACTGTGAATTATGTTCTGCAAGTATTTATCTTTTATATTCTAACATTTTCCCCGAAGTGCCATTATTGCAAATTACTCCATACAAACATATATATTGACTGGTCTATAAATAAAACTCTACCAAAAAAATAACGGCAGTATAAACTATCGTGACATAGCATCGAAATAAATAATCAATGACTCGGAATCAGACAATTTGGAATATCATGATTGTTGCAGTGCGCCTCGTGCATAGGCAATTTGCATAACGTGGTGGCTTTTAAATTATCAAAATATTATAGGCGCCTGAATTGAATTGTATTTTTACCAATGAGGTATGAATGAAACCAATTTATACTAGTCAAGAATACAGCTATAAAATTCCTATGGGTAAAAGAGATGTTGAATTGGGTGAAACTTTTATGCAACGATAGGAAAGTACAATTATTTTTACTATCATAATATATTCTTCAGTAAATTAATTATTGTAGCTACATATAGGCTTTGAGGCTAGATTTCCTCGAGAGAAAGGATGAGAGCGGAAAATAAAATGGAAAAAAGAGGAGACTATCCGTAATATTCATTTATAAACAGGTAAATTAGTAACAAACGAGATAAAGTCATGCAAGCATTGGTGTTTGTTAGAAAAAGTTACGATGACGTCATCGTCTTTTTATTATTTTTACAGTAGAATTAAAATTGAAAAATATTGTAATTTAATATATTGATAAAACGAGCGACAAATTGTGTTCTTTTATTTCCATTGACAAAAAAAATCATACAGAAAGCTTTTTGGTGCTGTTTTTCTATTCTTTGGTGTAGCCTTTTAGCTTTATTAAAATATTTATCTCCAGTCAAATTAGCTACCAAAAGCAAAGTTGTCTTATTTTTCAATAACTAATGTTATCAATCAATATTTTATCCATATTGTTAATATTTAATCTTTTTTCCATATTAAAGAAGCTGATATTCAAAAGTATTATATTTTACGGTGCTAAAGAGCAGTAGATTAAAAGCTAAAAAGTTTGATAATCTCTCCTGACAGTATTTTATTTATTTATTTATTTACTTACTTTCTTTCTTTGACGCCCATAGGGCTTTTACATTGTACATACTATGTATAAGAAAAAAGTTACACATTTAACATAAAAAAACATTTTTTTTTTTTTTTAAATAAAAATTACAAAATAATAAAAAAGAAAGTTACACAGTTAACAAAATACAATATTAAGATAAAATACATACATTGTATTATGTTTATCATATAAGACATAGTGAGATAAAAATAAAATAATAAAATTTACATTTTATTTAAATACTTTTTTTTTCATTTAAACTGTTATTCTTTTTTTTTTTTGATAAATAAAATATTTAAGGATATTTGAAATCTTAAATTTTGATTTAATATAACAACCTTTTGTCAGATGGTAAATCTGCTATGTCAATGAAAGGAAATAAATACAAACATCTTTTTATAGAAAACGGTTCTTTGCCTAATACGAAGGTTTGTTTGAAGGTTAGAGAAATCAAACACAAATAAGATAAAGAATGAGCAAATAGCGACATGACAATAAAACGAAAAGAAGTAGCAGACTAGTGAAATGTTTCACTTTGATGCTTTTGCGTGTACACCTTCTCGAAATATTGTATTATTTTTCATTATATTTTCGATCATACTTAATTTTCTTTATTCAGGAAAAACCTTCAATATAAAGGTTTAGCGATTTATTTTATAAGAACCCGGAAGATATATTTCTTATGGGGGAAGAAAATGATAAAAAACCGGAAGAATGACAATAGAATATATTTTTTGTAAAGATCAAAAAAACTTTGTATTGATGTGAAAATAGTCACATTCATCCAAAATCTGTAGGTATTAAGTATTAATATTTAGGTATTTTTATTTGTTTTTTTGTTAGCACTTTTGAACTACAAAATATTTTGTTGTTTTCAATTAATAAATTTAATTTTATATATCAATTTGTTTTGAAAATAGGTAATTATTTGCATCGCCAATAACGTTTTAGAAAATTATATTTCTATGGTTTTGACTTTTTATTAATAAAATACTAAAATATTGGGTAAAATTTTAAACATGATGGTATCAAAAACTCATTAACGTGAAATCTTGACATAAGAAACTATTTTTGTATATAAATTGAGAAACAAATTAGGTATATTTATACCTTTATATGTATGTACGTCGTAACGTTTATACATTTGAAAATACGAAAGTATTTAGTTAAAAGTAATAATTTAAATCTATAGTTTAAAAAAGGTAACACAAAAAATAAAGGTATGTTTTAAATAATTAATACATTGTAAGTGCACACAAAAAAGTGTTGGTTGGAAGATATAGCTTAAAAGCAATAAGTCCGTCCTTGAACACCTGCTGTGTAATTGTGCACGATGTTTAAAATAAATAAAAATGAACATTGTGGGTTAATTCATTGGAGCGTTGTTTTCAAAATTTACGTATGAAAATGTATTTTGTTGCTAATAACTTCCTTCAGTAAGTACTGCTGAATGTAATAACAATTTCCGCTCGAATTATGGAAGTGGAGCCTCTTATAAATTTCAGTATGTTTATGATAAAATGACCCTTTCGAATAAAAACAAATCGTAGGTAGGTCAATCTAAAAATAAATGTTTGGAGATAATGGCTTTTTTCCTTATTTTAAATATTACATATAATTAAAGAATAATAAAAAATATTTAGAGAAAATTACAAAGAATTTTTTTTTATTGACCATAGAGAAATTGAATATATTAATCATTATTTCATAATTAATGTCCGTGTAAGTTGTGTTTAAAAACATTTAGGTAAACTGACTCGACTGTTTATATAATTATTTCCTTGTTTGATTCGTTTTTCTCGTCTAAAATAACACGTTTGCAGATCGTCCTGCTACTGTTGCATTGAGATAGCGAAATGTGTTTTCATTTCATATCGAACGTATTCAAAGGGAAAATTTATTTTCATGGCGGAATTGGTTGTATTATTTTTGAATTATTCTCTCATTGATGTCATTCATTTCGACAATTTTCAACACGTCGCGTCGGCGTCGGCGTCGGCGTCGTTATGTTTTTGGCATTTTTGTCACCGACATACATATTTTATAGTCAGGCTTAGAGTTGACATTTTAGTGAATATAGGTAATTACTAACTAACCAACACGCCATTTTCCAAGGGGTAATTGGAGCTTTTGCTTTTCACTGATAATTATTACAATTTAGCACAAGAGTACTATTCTTTATTTGCATTTCATTTATATGTATTACGCTGTATTTAAAGTGTATTTTTGTAAAAGGCAAGTGCCGTAAATAAATAAATAAATAAATATCACTCTCTAGTAATTAATTATATCTACAATATTAGTAACCTTATTACGCTGTATTTAAATTAAACCTAAAAGGTAAGCCTTATAATTGAAATGAACTATCACCGGTAAGCATTTATAACAATTCGTTATGCAGCTACCAAGCGCGCATGGACGATTAGAGTTATAAAAGCCTGTATTAAAAAGCAGACAGAATTACTTAATGAACTACTAAAAAGACTTTACCAACTGGATCTAGGTAGAGTAATAGATAAGTATCTCGTATTTCAACGAAATTCTCTTTGTTAGTGAGTAGGTACATCAAAAACTTATATTTGCACTCCATCTCTTTTCTCAGGCAACGAGTTTCCACGTACATTTGTTTGTCCGTAAGAGAAATTGTATTACGTATTTGTCTACGTGTCCGACATATCGGATAACCGATGCCTACATTGTCATGTAGTCACATACAAGGGCTAATCACTACTATAGAACTTGACTCATAAACTGTACGTGTGAACATGCTCAGGGGCTGTAATTTGATTTTATCGGTAGGAGCATGGTTATTATTGAATAACTTAGGCTCGAGTAAGGCTTTGGATAACGTAACAAGGTGGTATAATATATAATCTGGTTGGTATGCGGCATATAAGAGCTCGGTAATCTATTTAGACCTTTTACGTTTTTCAAACACAATTATATTGCTGAATTTTTGGGAACAACTAACATAAACGTTGGTTGGTTGGCAGAAATAGCTTTTAAGCAATAAATTCACCAATTTACTATCTCCGTACATGAAGTGCACATAAATTTAAAGGGTGGTGGCCCCGAGGAAGCGTCGCGGTTTTGTGAGTGCAGAGATCTCCGGTTCGAATCCCAAATCTGCCACGACTTGATTCCTGTTTTGAAGTTCAAGCGGCATAGACTTCATTGAATTAGTATTTACAAAGTAAAATCTTATAAAATATGATTGCTTACTTTTCGTCTTGTCAAAAACATACGATGGCTTAATATTTTATTTTACACTGTTCATTAACAATATCTGGCATTTTTTTAAATACGTTTATTTATTGCCATAAAATGTGTTTCAATTTTATTTTTAAATAATTTAAAAACACTATTTTTTACTGTATTCGTAAGCTTGAAATTAGAATTAAATTACGCATAGACTATCATTTCATAACTTAAGGTTTATTTTTTGCATCACTAAACTTGTACTTATCAGTATGTAAAAAAATAAAATTTATAATCACTAGATTGGCGAAAATATAGAATATTCTTTTGACGTGCCATAAAAGACTTTCTTATTTTTGCCGGTCATAAAAAACAAAAGGATAATTTCTTTATAAGGAAAAGATTTTCCTTTCACTCGGATTGAAGTTATTATCATCAGAAGAGATTATTTTACGATGTTAATTTAAATTCTCAGCGGGATATAATTTAAACCGTTTTAAATTACTTAAAGGGAAGAATCATAAACTTACTATAGCCATCATATTGATTCCTTAAGTATTGCACTAAACTACATACTACTACTTTTTCTTATCCGCACCCAATAGTGCATAGAGCACTGCATTGGTACACACAGTGTCTTACGCTTCAAGGTATCACAGATGAAATTATTAATATAAAAATCACATGTAAATAATTTATATATACACCGTTTCCCACGATGAGACCGCGAAACTCCAGAGGGTGATTATTCATGATATTCTGAGAAAAAAGATCTTAAAAATGTTTTTCAAAAAACTCGATTCTAATTTCTTAAAAAAATGATTAAAATATGAATAAAAATTCACGCGTGTAATACCGTCCATTTTTGAACTGGCTAACACCACGTGACCTGCACCAATTTCAGATATGAAATTCGAATTTTGAATGTCCGCACAAGGCAAGGCGTTCGGTGACGGCGGACCCCCACTCCGCCCCGCCCACCGCCACCCCGCCACCGCTAGCATTTCAAACAGAAGCCAGTATTACATAGTCGCTTTTTATTAATACTTTTTTTAAATTAATTATTAAAAATGCCCGGATCAAAAAACTTTATAAGGATTTTTTTCTCAGAATACCATGAACAATCACCCTCCGGAGTTTCGCGGTCTCATCGTGGGACACGGTGTATAATGTAAGTGATTTTTACCTTAATATCTATGGGTTAAAATTGACAATATTTTTATCGGCTGAGAGAAAATCCTTTTAAAAAGAAATGTCAAACACACAATGGAGCCCATCAATATAATTTATTTTCTGATGTTGGTTACTAATTTATGTTTTACACCACGGCTGTTCGTGTTCATGAAAACGTTCTTAAAAAGGATAACTTGTAATTGTATATTTTACTCCAGAATTTGATTTCTTACTAGGTAATTTATTTTATGACACCAGTTAATGAGAAAAAAAGTGACAGTGATGTTTTTTCAGTGAAAAATGTTCTGCCTTGACAAATACCATAAAATTGAATTATTTTTAAACTTTGCACCGCTTAGTACAAATTTCAACATAGTTATTTTAGGAACGCCTGAAGTTAAAAATAATGGGAAAATTTCCTATATTTTTAAATTCCGTAATTTTTTCGTCTGAATAGTAATGAATATTTGAAATTTTTCTGTGAAAAATAAAAAATAAAAAATGAAAAGATTAAAAACAGAGTTTATAAAAATGGATTGACCGCAAACGGTTGCTTTAAAAGCACCCGTCTCCTAAGCGCACATAAAGGGACTTACTGAATATATAGTTGATGCGTGGAACCAGAAAAGCGGCTTTGTACTTTTTTCTATTTTAGGCGCTGCATAAATCAAAACTTATAAATATATGAATGGACGCATCCTTCCATATAAGGACCTGTTTTGGCGGGAAATCGCAATTGTGATTTTTTAAAAAATAATTACGGACATAATAATGATAACAAAAAAAAAAAACAAAAAATTCGTAAATAAGGTATAAATCATCATCATCATCATCATACCATATCCGCTCCCTATGTGGAGCATATGGAATCCAAAACTGCCTCCAGGCCAAGCGATCGGCCGCCAGCTCCCGTGCATTCTCCCAAGTCAAGTCCACGTCCCGCTGAAGGTATAAATCATTATTTTAAAAAATCTAAATAAAAATGGTTCCGTAGTCCGTTATATAATATAAATTTCCATCTGCAGAGGTTAGCTTGTTGAGGTATTTATCATGCAGGAAGTTCCGAGTTTTATTTTACAGTACTTTGCATAAATTTGAAATATAACAATGCGGCAGAATAACGTCTGCCGGACCAGCTAGTAATAATAGTTTCATAATATATGATCAGAATCGAAAATGCGTATAGAATCGCAACATCATCAATCGATATCCACTCCCTTATTCACAAACTATAGATTTCACAAACTGTCCTTATATATATGAAAGGTATATGCACATTATATGTTTTTGTTCAATGTTTATGGGGATATATTTATCGCAAATCCTGAAAGAAGCACCGCACTATCTCATTTAGTAACTGAGATCTAGTAGATGTAGATAAAGTTACAGGCTTGGTCAATCCTTTAAATATAATATTTATGTTTTTAAGTTTGGGTCATAGTAATATTTCGTACTGTACATGAAAGGTCATACTTACAAATCTAACTTAACGACAGTTGGATTGTAATTTCATTTTATTATTGAACGAAAATAAATAAACTTTAGTCACTTAGGCGTTCATATAACTGAAAATGGCAGCACGCACCAGCTACTCGCAATCCATCTGAAGATTGCTGTAGCAACCTTTAACGCAATGCGCGCAGCCTGGAATTTCCAGTTTATACTCGGCCGACTTTTAATCTCGTGTTGTGCCGGTGCGTATGTATGAATGTTAAACCTGGCACCTCACAAAAACTCAGTCAGTTTTGAAAGCATGTGTCTAAAAATATACTATAAGGTGTTCATATTATTACCATTGTCAAAGATCGTGAACGGACGTAGCGACCTCCAATAACTGGAGTCGTGAAAGCACGGCAACGGCGGCGAACCTGCCTTGGGGGATGTACCCTGGATGCCGGATCCCGCCCCGGGGGGGGGGGGTAGGCTGGTAGGCCGTCGACGATTGCGGCAACGAAAGCATTTTATCACCAGATTTTTACCAGATAAAACTAAGTCTATTTAATTTCGCGGATTACATTAAAAAAAATGTTAGAGTTCGGCTGGACTGAAAAAAGGACTCATATAGTCTTTAAAACAGTCTAGTGGAAAGGGTGGAGCCATCGATTACAATCTTCGGATTACCTCGGCGGAGCTACAGATGCGGGACTTGCGAGAGAGAAGGAATCTGGTACCTACATAGGAACGAACGTGGCGAAGGGAGAATAATGAAAAAATACTGTTACAATTATATTTTTTCGTCAATTTTGGAACCGTAAAAACCTCATTTTGTAATAAATATCATTTTCACCTGTATATACGTAACTGGAACATTCACTCCTGTGAATGTTCTGTGTAGCACACAATGTTACGAGATTATTTTTAAATAAATGTATAAGTAAGCCAAGCACAAATATGTGATTTTAAAAAATAAGTTAATTACATTATATTACTCCTCAATTTAAAATCAAATAGATCAAAATTTGCCACGAGGGACGAATTATTGAGGGAAATAAAGCAAGGTAGAATTTTTTTTTTATAAACAAATATTTAAAATCGAGTTTACAGTGGTAAGTCAAACATCTTAGTCAGCACCCCAGAAGGTTCACTTAAATATTTAAAAACTCTATATAAGTAACATAAGCTGCCGGATTCAGAAGTGGATATATTTTTCAGGTTTGTTTAAAACTTTTTGTTATGGAATACCTCGAAAGTATCTTTTAAGCCTGCCCCTGAGCTAGTAAAAACCATGTATAGGGTTCTCTTTATTTGTTTCTATTTTATTAAAAAGCACTATAGTTTTAAGGCTATAAATAAATCGAGAGGGATCGTAAAAATCTAAAAGGTTCGTACGAATTGTTTACTTCAAAAAGAGCAAAAAATAAAATTATCATTATAATAATAATAACTACACCTAAGAGAATTCATAGTATTTCTATTTATTTTTTATTTATTTGGTCTCTGCCATACTCTCGTACATATATAAATTATCTTTATTATTTAGAATGGTTTTTTTAAATCTTTTCAAGCACAAAATCCGTTTTCCACTGAATTCACCCAGATTCGAAAGACAATATTTTTAATAAAAAGTATTCCTGACTAGGTAATAATATCCAGATCTTTTTAATGAAATTGAAAAAAGATTTCAATTTCTAAAGAAGGATTTCATGGAATCAAGATTTTATTTCCAAATAATATTGAAAAATAGACTCCGAAAATCACGTTCTGTGATTTTTCACTTGAACTTTAACTTCGAAGAGTTTTCCGTCACAATCAAAGCTGGATTTAAAATGTCTTAAAGCATACTAAAAAAAAAATAATTACATTGGAATTGTAAAACCATGAAATGATTAAAAATGAAAACTAAAATACATATTATAAATATTTTAACATAACCTATATCGTCTTATGTTAAAATCAAAAAACGATTTTTTTATTTTTAACATAAGATATCATGGAGTTCTACAAAATAAATGCCATATCAATCAATACCGATGTCGTATCCATATTCTCTTCTTTCGCCATGTTCGCTCCTATGTTGATCATGCGGACATCACTAGATCCCTCCAGGATACCCTATCACCGGCTTACTGTCTCGCCTCCTCCCACATCAGGAACGCATCCATTAGCTCTGCTGAGTATGTCCGAAAGATTGTCACCGTCGGTCTATCTAGACGGCGCGTGGCGTAAAGAAGAGGCAGCTCAGGTTGAGGCGCTCCCGAGGCATCCGGAGTACATTGTGAAGCCAGGCCGCGTGCACGCACCTCACGACTCTAGTGAATTGACACTACTCTAACTAGCTAAACTATCACGCACGCCCATTTTCTCCAGTAAGGGATTAAGACCACAACACTCCACTCTGGTAGGGCAAATTTCCGTCTCAGACATTTATTATTCCGACTTTACACCGTTTCCGATTTATTCTCAGTTATTGGAGGTTGCTAATTTCCTTCTCAGACATCTGTTCTAAAAACGCCATCCACATTATATTTTAAATAATATGTAGGTATTTTTTCGTGTACCGAAGATGTTTTCATAGCGTTTTTTTTGTTTTGTCAATGTCCTATTTTTTGCTAAGTGAATAAATAATGCACCATTAACTCAGGCGAGTGGATCCCCCATTTCGCACAGCCAATCCTTGCCCGGCAGATTTTTGGCATTCTCAGAAAACATCTTGATATGACTGAGATACTATTAGGAGCGGTTAAGGTGAACACCTCAAGGTACCTTACATTGTCGTGGAACCGGATGCTACTTCCCTGTAACTTTAAAATAGGATTTTTCTCCCCATAAGAGAGAAATGAGAAAACCTTTCGTGAGCGTCGTAACCGTTTTTTGGTTATATAGTAATACTTTTTTTTTGTGTTCAAATATTAGGCAATAAGGAGTAGATATATTGTTTGGACCGATAAAACCTACTCAAGGTACACAGAAGATCTCTTTTAAATCCTTTTTACGGTCCAATAAACAAAACAACTTAAAGCATTTAAATGCTTTAAAGCATGAATAAAAATTGGTAGCGTTTTGATGAAATATTATTAATTTACTTACGAATATGCTAATCACTACTATTACTACTCCTTTCCCTTATCCGTTCTCAATTATGCATTTAACTCTGCATTGGTACACCAACATTGTTCATAGTAAGCTTTTTCGAATGGTTTCCATAAAATTTATAGCACTTAAAGCAATTAATAGTCAATGTTATTGCCTCAAACTTTTCTTGATTTTCCATTGCTAAAAATCATAAATTTTTAAAACAATATGATATTTTTTCATATAGGTTCTACGCATTGATTTTAAAGAAGAATACTATGTGTGCTGCGATGTAGATCTTCAGATCTCACGTACTTTTCGGTGGAAAAGGTAAAATCGTGCGTTAGTGGACTACAGGCCGAAATACCACGAATCTAGTGAGAGAATATGTCCGTGGATTTGGTCTGCAGATCTGGCACCTTATTACTCCCATTATTTATTCATTTGAACCACCTCAAGAGAACAGAAAGCCTTATAATAACTACTACTACTACTACTCTCCCTTAGTTGCACCCAATGATGCATAGGGCACTGCATTGGTACACCAAATGCAATGTATCGCGACCTCATGCACGGTAACTATGCTTCGAGGTGGACTATAATAACAGAGGAGAACAATGTAACAAATTATGGAGATCTGAGAAAAATTACTTTATTTATTTGTGATCTCACTCAGAATAAAAACCGAAACTTTTCTAGCTACTAACAGTTTTTTTCAGTAAAAATGTAATACTAACGAATAACATAATACTAAAACAATACCTTGGTAAAAAAAAATGCAATGCCCTACTATGCATTATTGGGTGAAGGTAAGGTGAAGGTTATTAAAAAAATAGACTTTTCTATCGAATAGAAGGTTTTTAAAAAAACGCCGCTCAATTTAGCTCTAAATAATTATTATTCTAGTGATTCTTTTAAGGCTTTATCTAGGTAATGAACTGTAAAATAAATATTAACAGTCCCTTTCTGTAGGAATAACAGTTCCTAATAACATAATACAAACCAGGTGAAATCGATTGATGAAAAATAGAGCTAAATGGAATGTCATCATCAAGAAGACTGAATTTTTAAAGAGCTTGATTGCGTGGATGGGTTCGCCAAGGATAAGTTAGGGGGTGGTTTGTTGCCTGTTACACTGGGAGGAAACCAGCTCTGTAATTCCTTACATTCTTCCTAACTCATCCTAAACATTCCTTATCTATTTATTTTCCTGGACCTACCTACATCCTAAATCCAAAATCATTAAAGTATGCAATTCTAAATTTTAACAATGTGTCACACAAAATGTTTTTACTATTGTGATTTTGTGAAAAAAATTATCAAGCTCTCAAGACTATCCATAAATTATAACATTTTAATTTTTTTGTTTTTTTACTCGACTCTACTGTATCTTTCCTGCCACATGTCCAGAATCCACGCGTAGTATCAATTATCTCTCTCCCAACTTGAAATCAACAAATTTATAAAATTATTATCATAAAATATAGATACACACAGAGACATTTTGGTTATTCAGACTCCGACCATCAATAAAGGTAGGTATTCATTTATGTACCTATATTCTATATATACATCAATGTAGATATTCATCTAGCGTATTATGTATGTATATTTAATTTACATATATCGCACCATGAATGCTAGACTCTACTAATCCAAAACAAATAATTTTTGGAAGATATATTTTTTATGTCGGTTGAAACTGGATTTTATAAACTATATTTGGACATGGGAAAGAAACACGATTCTGAAACAGAAATGTCGGCAAGTGTGAAACAGGGTTTATTTTCAACAAATAAGAACTCAGTGCAGTAGTATTTTTGGTGCGATATGTTTGTAGTTCACAATTTTTATTTATGAATACCTCGTAACTTAAACATTTCCAATCCATAAAAACAGCAAAAAAAAGTTATAAACCATCATCCATCCATTCATCTCTCAACCTTAAAAAAACAATAGACCCTATAGACCATTATGCACAGAAACAACTTCATGATTCAATTTCATTTGTACCCTAGAAAAAGAGACGAGTTTTGCCTCGAAGCCGGTCGGAAGTATCATTAATAAAAAGTAAAAATGTAGTTAAAAACAAAGTGTTTCATTTAAATGAAAACCCGGTTCATTTAAATGTTTCATTTAAATGAACCGGGTTGTGGTCTAGTGGTAGATTCGAGGATTCCGGATTAGAATCTCTAGGTTCGAATCCCACTTGTTTCCTGCTTTCTGGCACAGTTATTTCCGACTATTTGAAAGCAGCACGATATTGAAATATTTAAGTATATCACTAGAGCTCAAATATTTCTTTTGAAAAAATTTTTTAAAAAAAAAAAATTAAAAAAGTTTTAAAAATTACCGAATTAAGTGCGCTTCTGTTTGGCCTCCCGCTGAAGTGCTCAATGACCTCCCAGTTGGACTTGCGCGGCGTGCCCTGCTCCGTAGGAGTGCCGCTGGCAGCAGAGTTGGCGGGCGTGGCGGGCGTCGCGGCGTGGCGGGCGGGCGTGACGGGCGTGCCCGGCGCGTGGAGTGGAGTGCCCTCGGGCAGCGAGCCCGGCGTGCTCGCTCCCGGCAACGAGCCCGGCGGGTGCCTGAGCGACGCGCTGCGGAAGGTCGCGCGAGCCGAGAGCGGCGTCGAACCGGCCGATGAAGCGAATGCAACATCCTGAAAAAGAGAAACATTAAATTAGTAATGTATTACATTATAAATAACATTCATTAGTGTTCGTCTTGTTAATGATTCCAGTAAACTAAGGTTTTTTGTTGATTTTTCAATTTATTTTTTTATTACAATATATACATAAAAGAAAACAATACATGTCCTACTGAGTTGCCTACTGCAACTCGTCAGTAGGTGCATAAATACAAATTCAACTAAAAATAAAAGTACACAATACATACCCTAGAAATACATACCCATAAATACCCATAAAATACATATAAATAAAAATACAATTCTAAAACTCAATATAATAATTCGCGCTCTAGCAACCAAGTTCTCAGCACGCGTCTCTCTTTTAAGCTTGAAAAATTAATTATTGTTTTAATACTTCTTGGTAGCATGTTACAGGTTTTTGGTATACTGTACTTAAGTGTTCGTTTTTAGTTCGATTATTCTGCTTCTTTCGGCACGTTTGCTCCTATGTGGAGCATGTGGACAACACTAGATCCCTTTAGGAGACCCTATCGGCGGCCAATTCTCTCGACTCCTCCAACGTCACGCCCACATCCATCAGCTCCGCCAAATACATCAGGAAGATAGTCATCGACGGTCTACCAGGCGCGGCGGGTACCGTGTTTCAAAGAGTCTTAGGCTAATAAAAAGTTTATAATATATATTTTGTATGTGTGACGGATTGCAGATGCTAAAATTCAGTGAAGATTAATCGGGACATATTTTCAAAACTTAGAGACATTTGACCAATAAAAGGTCTCACGTCTTATCACGCCGGCTTTTTAAAATTTAAAAAAATAATTACAGCTTTGCATATTCAAATCCCTACAATTACTGTTCATTATGGCATTATCTTAAAATAATTACGTGTCTAACTGAAATAAGCTGACATAAAAATTGGGTTTTTATTATTTTACGCAAATTAAAGGAATTAAAAAAATAACTGGCACACAAATTTTAAAGATTTTTATGTGCTTTTTAATTTCGAATTAAAATATTTTTCATACCACCGATAGTTATCCAGTGATTTTCATAAAATGCTGAAAAATAGGGTTTCCAGATTGTTATTTTTCTTCAAATCTATAAACTTTATAAAAAATTTATAACTTTATTTCCGTTGAAAATAAGTTGAACTACGAGTTTATGTGGTAATTTTTTCATTCTTGCCTTGTGGCTATATGTTATGCTGGAAACTCATTTTGAAAACACCTGACCAACATTTTGAAAGCTAGCTTTATGTGTACTCTTAAAACTAGTATTTTTTCATAGGTCATGAGCCCTATAAACGTATAGATATCCTTAACTATTTTTATAAAAAAACAGAAGCAAATAAAATATGTTATTTCTTCTATAGTTCGTTCATCGCCATTAGAAAATCGTATTTTGTGTACTTTTAAATACGAAAAAAATCCATCGGCACAAACGGATTTCGATTTTCTACTGTTCTATAGAAATGGCTTTATTGTGATAACAAATATAAAATACGGTCAGCCTTCGTAGTGGAGAGGCTAAAAGCTGGACCCGCACAAGTTCTGGTTCGATTGCCTGTGAGATCTCAAAAGTAAAAA
>JAGVSP010006747.1:0-11649 GCA_022494985.1 Micrasema minimum
CGCAAATAGGCGTCAAGTTTTAACGCCTTCTTGTTTATTGTGTCATTAACAACACATTTTCTTGGAATTTTCCGCTACGATTGCAGAATTTTAAAGACAAAGAATAACTGTTACGAAAAGTTATGCGAGTTTCAAAACAAAGGCTTTTTTTTTTCATTTTGAATACACTAACGCTTATTTTCTCTTTTGTATGTTTTTTCCTCCGTATAAAATGTGCCTGAATTTTACCGTTACGGCAAAACCTACTAAATTATAGTCGAGCTTTTGAAAGCCGTTAAAACAGTATGGGTCCATTATCTAAATATAATATTTGTCAGGAGTGTATTATTTTATTTTTCCGTTCAAAATATTACATACAGTTATAATTTTTTTGGTACTCACGAAGAAAGCATTATTTTAATTTGTGACTCAATTTGTCGAAGTATTTAATGCTATGTTAGAAACATAATAAACGTCAAGTTTAATATTTTACTACATTTATCTTATCCAACTTTTATGTTTGGTTCTATGTTTTTTTTTAAAAATGAATATATGCCACCATAAGACTTAGTACTACAACTTTCTCTTATCCGCATCTTATGGTACAAAGGGCACTGCATCGTAGTATGCAACTACACTATATTGACACGTGTACAAAAGTTGGATAGTTCAAATACTAGTACAGTTTAAGTCAAGTACAAGTGAACTATCAAAATAGCGTAAAAACCACGGCGGAACGGAACTTAAAAACACAAATTTGGGATCGCAACCTTGCTCCTGTATTCCGCAGTTTCGGCAGCAGATTTCCCCTCTTCCGACATTTTTATTTTCCTCCAGGCTACGTACAAAGTTTTTGATAGATGGCAACAGTTTCACATCACGCTCCGCGGCCGTCCGTCTTACACCCCTGTGGACCGCGGCCCCTAGTTCGGCGCCCCTCCATTACCCCGCGGCCCACAGATCTGCGCCCCACCTTTCCCCCCCGCGAACTGCGGTCCCCATTGGCACCCCTTCTACATCTTTTCAAATGTTTCCTTTCCCACGTGTATTCATCAACATTTTTGGTGAGCGAGATTCTCCAGCTACTGCTTGAAAGTCCCTGGACTCCTTTTGGCTCGCAAACCTCACAACGGCGACGCCTGGAGCCCATTTAACAAGCGATTACTATGGTTTATGTTTAAAGTTTTGACTCGACTCGACTGTTTGCCTGTCTTTTTTTTTGATAACTTCGATAAGGGTTAGTAAACTCAAACACTCTAAAATCGCTTTTTTATGTAGTTATTCTTCACTCAGTTCTCTATAATTCTTTAACAATGCTTTTCGTATTTTTTAATACTGATATATTTCACTTTAACGTTTCTAATTTACGCTCAACATTAATGTTAAAATTATCAACGTTAGACAACTTTTAAAAAATAAGTTTCGAGAAAAAAGCATAAATGTTGCGTAAGCATCTTATTCGTAAACGGTACACAAGTACACATACATGGTATTCTTTAGTATTTACTTTGGAAATATTTAATGCACTGTAATATAATACTACTAAAAAAAATATTTGAGTACATTCATAGTACGAACCTTCATATCCATATCCCCTTTATAAATGATAAAGGGGAAAAAATATCTTCTATAAAACATTATAGAAAGCAATATAATATTTTACATCATCGTTTATTTTCTTTTGAAACAATTACAGTTTAAATAACAACTTTTTTTAGATAAAAATTCTTAATACTATGCGATATGGATTATTTAGGCGTTTACAGTGCTTATGGCCTGTCACCGGCTAGGTTAAGTGAGCCACTTGACGTATTATCCAATTCACGTATTATTTATCTAATTACCTTACCAATATTTTTTTAAAACAGTAAATGGTTAACTGATTCATCGCTTCGCATTGATTTTGTTATTTAGAAAATGGCTAAGCATTTTAAGCATAAGAGCTTCTCTGTCTATGCTCCGAGGCCAATAATAAATAATTTAAGCTTGTTCGTCACAAGTATAACCCAATATTTGTCTACTGTACTATTTTTAAGAATTTTTTACCAAAAATTATTTCAAAAACAGAATGTTTTTATTCCTAGAGAAAATAATTGCTTTAAAATCTTGTGCTCAACCTATCAACATACAACATACTTTATTTTAAACTCAATTATGATGGAGACATGCATTTTTCTCTTGTTTTTTCCTAGATAATCCCATTAGTTGAGATATGACGGACATAAGGAGATTAACTCGTCGATGTTTTAAAAATATTATAAAACGTTAGATACGAGGGAAACGTAATATAAATATTATGAAATATTTCAAGTTCCTTCATTTTTATAATATCTAAGAGTTCTATTTACGCGGGATGTACTTTTCGCTTAATGCAATTTCTCGCGTGTTATTGTGGAAACAATACTGGTTTTATAAAGTGTTCTATGAACATGACATAATACAGTTCACACAGATAAAAGGTTATTGCATTTTCATTTATTGTATTTCATTAAATTCATAGGTATTAAGAACATAACTAAAATCTAAATCATTCGATATATTAGGAATAACAAAGAGTAGAAAGTAAAAATACATGTAATTAAAAGTTCGGAAACGCTTTCCTAAAGAAAGAGCCACTCTATATGAGAATATTCGAAATTCAACAAATATATTACAAATTGGTACTGCTCACGCATGCTTATTTTACGTTAAGTTATCGGTACAATGGTAAGTATGCTGGGTAGTGATATTTGGAAGAAAAAAACGACCCAAAACACATTTAAAATGATAAATTCTGATGTTTTGTAACTAACCCTCATGCCGTTTCTCTGAGAGGGTAGGCAGAGAGGATAGAGCGCTACACCACTCTGTCCGGGCGCACTTCCCTAGCTTCCTCCACATTCAAACATCTTCTCATGATTGTTTTGTACTATTTTTATACAGAGTCAATAGTTTGTCGTCAATCGTTATTAAATCGTAGGATTGGTCTGCATCAATCATTTGATACCCATCTCATCCCAGTCACCTGTCATCCTCTTAAATCACTTCACACTATGAAATACCTTGTATAAATCATCATTTATTAATGTCCTGATGAATGTATGTATTTAAAACAAATATGAAATCCAAGTGTCATTGGGTAGGTAGATGGAATATACTACATATTCATGCAAATAATTATGAAATTTAATTTTCCTGAAAACCGTATTTTTTCTGTTAAGAAAATAAAACTTAAATACCCTAAAATTTTTCCATCCAAGCATAATTTGACTTTCGGAATTTTTTATTGACGATATACAACAAAAGGGAAATATTTCAATAACCGGGATGCTTTATGGTAAAATACTCGAATTATTTTTAGCTTACTATATTAAAAGCAATTAGGGTTAGCCTGGATGGCAATGGACCAACCCGATTCTTTCTTCCCACGCAGCACTCTAAGCATCTCATTTTTCTATTTCTCTCCCCCATCCCCTCCGATTTTCACGTGCTTTCTCTGCAACCCCAAACCATTAGCTTTCAGTCTACTAATCAATCACACTCACAATCATCCCTTTCCTTTTCAACACAATATTTTACGAATATGCAAGAACAATATATTGCATTTAATTGCATAATAGTTTATTTTGTGAGTAAATTGCAATGAATGCAATTTAAAAAAATACATTCGGATAGCTTTTGCACGAGTTTGAATCTGAAAAAAATACATTTTCGGATGGTAGCGTTTTGCACAGTTTGAATCCCCACTTGACACGACTCGATTCTATTTCCAAGCACAAGCCGCTTAGGCTTTATTGAAAAAGTGTTTACAAATTGAAATATGTTATCTGCATAGATTAATTTTAAAAATAAAAATATGCATATCATATTTTCTGGTAAAACCTACTTTTTTCCAAAATACTAAATCATTTATCAATTGTAATTATTACTACGGCTTATCCACATCTTATGGTGCTGCGCACGTATTGATCGCTTATTTCATGAAAGAAAGATGATTAATCTTACGCTTCGTCGTCAATCAAAGTATCGCAATAAAATTTTTTTGTTAAAAAACCAGATATAAATAATTATATCACATTGACTGTCTCGCAATGTAGGAAGTGGTAGCGTGTTGGGCTAAAGGGTCTCGAGTTCCATTCTGATTTTCCACTGTTGGATAATAGATGTTTATGCTAGAAATGAATATAATTATTGTAAGTACCTACATACAATACGATAGGCGTGAGTGCATGAGAAGGTGTATGAACGTAGAGGAATCGGGGGAAGTGTGCCCGGACAGAGTGGTGTGGCGTTCTATCCTCTCTGCCTACCGAAATGGTAAGATAGTTAGTCAATTAGTTATGATATAATACTAATGTATTGTATATTATTAAAATTAAACTAGAATTTTTAAATATTTGGTTTTTTTTAATTTTTTTTTTTTTTAAAATTCAATATTTACATAAAAGAAAACAATACATGTCCTACTGAGTTGCCTACTGCAACTCGTCAGTAGGTGCATAAATAAAAATTCAACTAAAAATAAAAGTACACAATACATACCCTAGCGCACAAAAAAAATAAAATACATATAAAGAAAAATACAATTCTAAAACTCAATATAATAAGCTGTCACTATATAAAATTTATTTTTTATTTTATTTTAAAATTTATTTTATTTAGTGACAGCTGTTTTGCCTTGTCACTGTATTTTCTTACTGTTTGTAATACCCTGACAAGGAGTAACGGCTGTCACTAATCAAAACTAAAAACCAAGATAAAAATTGAGCTTGATTGAAATAATATTACAAAACGTAGTTATGTAAAATAAATGCCAACTCGATCAGTTACACTAATTACTAATTTAGATACGGTTTCCGTTGAGATCATAACAATAAAAAGTGTTTTTTTTCCCTTCGAAGAATGTTTTTTCCATCTGTGACATAATTCTTTTCTGCGTTAGTAAACCTCGAATCATAAAAACGAATCAATATTTTTTTATACGTAGGTACGAACATAGTGGCAACGGTGTTATTTGTTTTTTTTTTTTTTTTATTTCAAATTTTGCTGAATTCGCTATAAAACCAATAATAAGCACAGCCCGTTGCACGTTTTCCGAATTCGCTGACGTCATTATTCCAACTAACAATAATTGTACTGTTCTGAAATTTTAACTGATAGTACTAAGGTCAAAAAATGTAATTTATTCAATGTTGTCTTTGAAAATATTCATCTACTAACAAGTGAACAGAACAATGATTATGTCCTTATATTATTATCCTTATAATAAATTTTCCTAGGCCGATTATTCAAAAATTTTAAAAATTTGTTTCCTCAACCAAAGAAATTTGAATGATTTACGTAATTCCAACTGCGATATATCTACATGTATATACGTTGATGTTTCTATAAAATGACGTTATAATATGTGAAATATTAATTACTCAATAATAATCATGTCAACAAATAGGATAAATTAATAACTTAAATAATTTTTTGTAACGAAAACTTGAAAACTTAATGTACCTACTACCTACAGTTCAAATTTGCATATATTTTAGAAACTAGCATAATGTAGTATTTCTGTAAATAACATTGGATAGTTTGAGTATTTGAGCGTTTAAAAAAATTTAAAATTGTTTGTAAGAACAAGACTTCTTAGTTCAACATCTGTTGCTCGATCACAGATCAGTACCGACTCGGTAATAAGCGACGTGATAACGATTTCTTACCCATGGATGTTTAACGTTTTCGCGATCACAATGGAACACGCGTTAAAAGTTATCGATCGGGATTATTAAACGAGCGCATACTAGTCGCGAGCCATTTCCCGAGATATATCTTATTCACACAAATCTTCATTCAATCTTTATTATAATTAAGCCGGTTTTCGGCAAGCCAAATATTGATAAAAGCAGTCGAAATAATAAAAAATCAGACAAGCGCGATGATTTGACGTTTGACGTAAGGCCGCGTTATAGCGTGCATCGGGCCCCGCTCGGCTCAGATCGGCTATGTTCGGCTATCGATACCACGGCATCTAACGAATGTCACTGTGATCGCTCAAATCGTTAGCGTTAATACGTGAATAGCACGCTTTTAACTACGTCGATAGTTATCTGTGCTTGAGCTACTGTTCTCATAAATTTGTCAACTTTGTATTTATAAATGTCTACATTCCAATGCATCGATAATGTGTTTCTTCCTTCTCTTCACTCCCTTCTCCGACCCTTTTACCAGTACCTGGTCAATGGTCAACCACTTAAAACATTTTTGGTTAGCGACTTATTTCTTATTTTTAATTTATACATAGTCCCGAAGTGTTTTAAAAATAAAGAAGTGTGTTTAATTTCATAGATATTACATCTCATTACATCTCGTTTCATAGCAATTTATACCTTGCTCATAGAAATGAATAATTAGTAGTTTTTTACGAAATTTGCTTGGTATGAAAAATTTTCAATACCTGACAAAGTTCCATAAGTTAAGCCTTTAAAGCCGCCCCAGAATGCCGTCAATCATGTTTTGAATGACTTGATTGATTGCCTTAAAAAAGGTTTTTTGGTAAAATTTAATTACAATAATCCTTTTCTGGATAAAACTCAGATACCTACCTTATGTATTATTCTTTAGTTTTGTATAAAAAATATTCAAAACTCACGCTTTTGTTTTTGAAAACCTCTTTCTAGTCGTGGTTTGTAAAACATTGTGTTCTTTAATTATGATCAAATTACTTTATTTATCTTTTAATTATCACAGGTGAAAATTAGCTTTTTTATTTATGATTTTAATTTTTAAACAATAAACCTCTAAAACGCATTTATTAGTGACGATTACGTCTAAAATACTACTATAACCTTTAACAAATTAATGTTTTTAAATAAAAAATTACATCCAAAAAAAAAAAAATTTGGCTTATGATAAAACTACTACTCTATTTTACTACACTGCATCGGTACACCAAGTGCAGTGTAAACTAATAAAAATAATACATTAAATCTGTAATATATTAGAAATTTTACATATTTTCAATCAATAATGTTTTAAATGACTTGATTGATTGCCTTAAAAAAGGTTTTTTGGTATAATTTAATTACAATAATCCTTTTCTGGATAAAACTCAGATACCTACCTAATGTATTATTTTTTAGTTTTATGTAAAAAACATTAAAAACTATGTATTAGGTACATACCTACCTACGTTTTTTTTCTGAAGACTGAAATAATATCAATATTTTAAGAAATTTTTGATTAAAAGCATGCCTCTTAAAATAGGTAGGTATTTAGTAAATTATTTTTTTATAACTTTTTAGTTTCACTCGATGCCTCTCTGCCCAACTGGCCGCCGACTTCCTGGACGATAGTTGGTAGTCGATATCCCAAGAGTACGGGTCTTAGGTCTATCTTAAAAAGAAGAAGAAGAACATGATGAAAACTCATTAAACTGGTTTTATTGTTGAAGTCCTTTTATCAAAGCGAGACTTAAAGGTATAAGGGTATTATGGAAGGAATTAGGTCCTTAAAATAGTTTTAATTTTCGGAAAGTTTATAGATTAAATAATTAATCCGTATTATTAAAACCGAGTATTCTTATCACAGTATCTCTCTACCTAAAGCTGATGAACTTTGTAAACCGGAATACATTTACATAAAGTGCCCATTAGCATATTTCATTTGTACAGAATTGTCTGTACGTACCTAGTACTGAAAACACGAGAAACTGCAGATAACGGGTAAAAAGCGTCGCAAAATATTCGCCGAAAATTTACATTTTTCATATAATCTTCATCGATACACAGATCACGTGTTACGGAGACCGCTCATTTTAACAGCGAACTTAATTTATGCAAAGTCGTAAAAATGGGCGAAGTCAAAGTTCAGCGGCCAGGAAAGCGGTTTCTATCACGGAAATCGTTTTCCATATCGACAGAATACTCCACTTACCATGTCACTGTGATTAGGCAGGAGAAAGAATCGACTACTCTTTTCCCCGTAATCGAACCATCAAATTTGTTTAGCATATTTCATTCAGTACTTCACCATAAACTTTACCATGTCCTTAAATTTATAAACCAGTTGGGTAAACTTTTCTTAAAATAAGTGAATGTACGTTTTATACCCTTACTAGATGACTAAATGGTAGAAACCAGTAGAAATAAAGTCTTTTGTAACATGCTTATATTTTAATTTTCAATATTATTTCGAGAAAGGGAAGGCCGAGAAAGACATGGCATGACCAAGTACGTCAAGTACTTGAAAGTGGTCATGTGAAAAGTCGGAATAATCGGCGTATGTGCATGAGAAGATGTATGAATGTAGAGGAAGCAAAAGAAGTCTGTCAGGACAGTGTGGTTTGGCGTTCTATCCTCTCTGCCTACCCCTACGGGGAAATGGCGTGATGGTTAGTTAGTTAGTTAATATTATTTCATGTTTCAGAATTAACAACAATAATCAATACTTTTTACTACTTCTTTCCCTTATCCGCGCCCCAATGATGCATAGAGCACTGCATCGGTACACCAAGTGCAGTGTATCATGATCATTTTATTACATGAAGGTAAAATGAGGAGCTTCCGAAACCAGTTCAGAACCATCAAGATATGACACATGAAATATGTTAATACGAACTATTACTACAACACTTTATCTAAATGTAGAGGAATAGCTTGTCTAGATATAAATATATTTTACAACTAGAGTCTATTATCACCTAGTGCCACTTTATTAAAAAATCTATCTTAATAAATATATAAATGATTTTTTGGCTTTACTAATAGTGCAAAAACTGATCTGATTAGATTTACTTTTATTACAATTCCAACCTTTTGAATACTACTACTAGTACTCTCACTAAATGGTTCATAGGGCACTAAATTGGTACAACAAGTGCGGTGAATCTTGATCATTTGTTACATGAAGACAATCATCTTTAGAATGGCATTATGTTATTAATTAAATAAGTGGTTTTTGATATAATATCAATAGTTTATATTAGCAATCACATTGCTCGCTTCCATTTTCATTGTTCTCAAACGATTGCTAGACGGAATCCTAAAGCCTCATGACAAAAGATCATTCCATCCCCATCCCCATCCACATTCCACATTCAATAAGCTCTTTGGTTAGGATCAATTATGGACTTCAATTACATATTCCCTAATCCTTAATACGCCGTAGTAGGATTCTCAGAATGGCCACTAAGCATTTATGTTAACTAGAAATCACTTAACAATGTAAATCAGGAGTCGTATTTGACCTTTTATCAAATGTGCATTAAGCTGGAGTGATTTTGGAAAAGAAATTTAAGTTTTTTTTTTTTTTGTGAAATTTCTTGGTGGAAGTTCATTGTAATTCAAATAAAATAGATATAATTTTTTTGACCTACTGTTTACTTAATTTAATTATTTATTACTAATAAAGTTAATTAAAGTTCTTTGAGCCCTAGCATAAAACAACAGACTCTAGAGTTTTGAGAAGTGGATCATGTCTCAGGAAAATTCTTGGTGTGCTTTGGTTTCATTCTTGGTGTGCTTTGGTCATGAAAATTCTTGGTGTGCTTTGGTCATGAATACAGAGGCGAGGAACCATTGGTGTCTGCTATCATCAGGTGAACGCGTTTTGGTTTGCTGTGCCACATACTATGAATGTCTCCTAAAAGCCTTAACAGTGCATGTCTATTTTACATAACGTTGGTTACCCTACTGATGACAAATCATCCGCAGTTCTCATAAAAACTACCAAACGTGGACCTGACATGGGAATACGCACAGAAAATGGAGGTAACTTGGAGGCAGTTTGTAGAATCCATATGCCCCTCATAGGGAGTGTAAACGGGTGGACAATTATGATTATTTTACCATGAAAACACTAATAAAAGACAACCATTTCTGGGTCAGCCAATTTTATCTGATGAATAAATTATTTTCATTCCACCCTAATGTGAATGCACTCTATTCCACGTTAAAAGCATTTTGATGAATGAGCTATAGAAATGCACTGGGTGTGGGTCCGTTCCAACTGTTCCTAGGTCCGTTACTCGCTCATACATCCAGAGAACCAAACCAACATGTTTAATAATTTCAGCAGACCATGTCGTACCAGAGTATAGGAGTCTGGTGAATTTGCTCTTATGTTACCCATGTTCAAGGAAATTTTCATCAAAATTCACTTAAACTACTTGTAGCAATTCGATTGTTATATTCTAAACGCTCTGTGATATCTCACTAGGTAATTCAATTATTATTTTTTCTAATTAAATCTTACTTTATTAATTACTCACTAACACTGCAATCACAAACGCCAACGTATCTGCATGCAGATATATAGCAGTTCTGACGCGTTTATGACATACAATATACGTAAAAACTGCAATTCATTTACATAATACATGAACATAGATTCTTTGGTGACCGCAATGCCTTTAACACGCGATTCTACATAAAAATGTCGTTGGTACCAAACGTAGATCCTTTTTCTTATTCTCCTTTCTCTCCTATATGGACTACGTGGACACTGGACACCGCTTGATGCCTCCAGGGTTTCTCTCGCCTGTCAACACTCTTGCCAATCGACTACCAGGACTGCAGGATCCTGTAAAGAAAAGAATTAAATTTATTTTAAGTCTTATGTGTACTCTCTGACAGAAAATTAATGAAACTGTATCTAAAACATTATATTTTTTTTTAAAACACAAGTATTCTTTCTTTCTTCACTTGACACATACTATTGTGAAGATACACAAAGATATATCACCTATAATTTTTTTTTAAAACACACTTATCTTGATAATGATGGTTAATCTTACGCCCAAATAATTGATAAGTAATACTGATTTGATGCGATGCGTCATTATTTTCAAACCTACATAATTTATAATGTAAGTTTTCTTACTTTTTTCACATTTTATTACCAAAACCTTTCAAAAACCTTATGTATTAATATCTCAACAGAGACAGAGAAGCTCTGGAAATTTGGATTATCTAGGCGTTTACAGGACCTGTCATATCAGTGGCCACTTATATTTAAACACCCAGCCAATTACAGGTCGTAAACCCTGTAAACGCCTAGATAACCCTAATTCGTTTCCAAAGCTACTCTTTCTCTGTTGAGATATTAATAATGTTTTATATTAGCCCAGCATGCGTATAATCCAGTAATTTGTTTACAAGTATTTGCACACATTCAAAATGTTGTTACTAAAACCTTTAATTATTTTATTTTAAACTAACTAACTAACTAACCATCACGCAATTTCCTCGAATGGGTAGGCAGAGAGGATAGAACGCCACACCACTCTGTCCTGGCATACTTCTCTTGCTTCCTCCACATTCATACATCTTCTCATGCACGCACGTCGATTATTCCGACTTCTTACATACCCACTTTCAAGCACTTGTTTTACTTGATCTGCCATGTCTTTCTCGGCCTTCCTCGACTTCTACATCCAGGCACAGTCGCATCATATATTTTTTTAGCCGTTCTTTCATCATCCCATTCGCTTTACGTGACCGTAAAACCATCGTAAAAAGATCTTTCATAATTTTTGTCGATAATGCTTTATCTCAGCCTTGCAATTCTGCTCTAATTTCAACATTAGAAAACACTGCAGTTCAAAGAACCAATGACACGATAAAGGTGTGGAAATAATTCATAGGTATAAAACGCATTTAATTTGAATTAAGCACGATTTTTTTTGTGAGTTTTTATTTTGTG
>JAGVSP010006751.1:0-33142 GCA_022494985.1 Micrasema minimum
TGGGTACGCAGAATCACCGGCAATATCAAACGCGGCGACCATCAAAGGATTAAGTGACAGCAAAACAAAAATCCCTTTGAACATTTTTTCAGCATCCAAATTCGAAAATTTCCTTTTGAAATTCATCACCCTTAAAGAATAATGAAATACTGAAAGTGGGTTATGTTATATGGTCCAGGGTAGAAAGGTCATTTTCTCGAAGTGGGTTAAAGGGGTTTATCCCTTGCATTGGTATGAACCCCACTCGATGGAAATTACATTTGTTTGTCATCAGAAGGGTCTAATTGAATTTTGAGTCAGATTAAATACATGTTTGGTAGGCATGTTTTTTTTTGTTATTTTTTAAAACATATTTTATTTAATTCTACAAAGGTACATCAAAAATAAAATCATGATTGTTTGCATATACTAGGCACTTATACTTTCTACAAGTATCCTCAATTACAGAATCACACCACACATGTATCGCCGCCGACTCATTTATTTTATAAAAACAGTTAGTATTTTCAATTAACGTTACCGGTAAAGTAATAAATTATTTTGCCATAACCGATTATAAGCATATCAAACGATTATTCTTACGACCAATAAAAGTTTTTGGCTATCAAAATAACCGATCATGCGCATCACTTATCTATTTTTCCTAACGTTTCTACCAAACCTATACTAAAATTCCGATAACACATTCCCCCATACCCGGTTTTCTAGAAAATACTTGTAATATTTCACACGGACTAAAGCATCCTAAAACCGTTTCTCCGTACCTTTTAGGTCCTTGAGCGACACATTCAAGCATCCTTGGTCGTTTTATAGGATCTCATAGGTACACATCGAAAACCCGTTAAATCATGAAACTTGCAGTCCACGCGAAAATTGCTTCGAAACGAAGGCTTTTAAAAGGTTCGTATTGTCAATTTAATTTATTTTTAGCTCAGGACAGAGAAGTTTTAAACGTGTAGTGGTTTTATTTTCCTGTAATAGCTAAAAGAATAGTCATGAATGAAATATTTGGGAATAGAATGAGGAGAGCGCTAGATTAAAATTCAAAACGTATTATTTTATTTTATATTATTTTATTAGGGATACGAACAGATTATTGATCCTGATACACATGACGTCTAGAATTAATCATCTCACCATTTATACGAATACTTACGAGTAGGTACATGATTTGTTAACTGTTTAAAATTATACTATTTTAAAATAATGTTTATGTTAACTATAAAGAATTTTAAAGCTCACATTCCGAATAAGCTCCGCTTTGTAAGTCGCTTATAATCAATAGATACATTATTTTGCCATTTTATAAAATTTACAAATCGTGTTTTTTTAATAAAAATTTTTTTTTTTACGCATTTGTACAAATATCTATGTAAAATTCCTTTATCAATCAAATAAAACCTATGCAGTTCGTGCTTGAAAATAAAAATCTAGTAACAGTAAATTTTAACAATGATTAATGTTAATTCTGAACAAAATTAGCACTGTCATCACGGTAACAATGTACTGGGTGCGGATAAGGGAAAGTAGTAGTTATAATTTTCCATGACAGAGAATGGTTATTTTTGCACTGTGTTTATTCAAGGTACGTTTTCTCTTTCAGTCCTGATAAACGAATTCACAAGCATCGCCTTGTAATTTTGTTCGTAATTTTCATTAAAACAGACTCAGACGCAAACATTAAGGGGAGAAAAAAGTTAATCTCTACAATCTCGTTGTTACGTTTTTTTCCCTTGACGGCTTTAAGCTGAAAGACATCAATGCGCGAGTTCCAAGTTTTTCAGGAGAAACAACAAGACAACTGCTGAAAAGTTTTGAAATTCAGTGACTGCTGTGAATATTCCCTTCAGTGAAATTAAGTTTCTTATTTCAGCTGTAAAATCCGACCAGACGGGCTCTAAAAGCGTAAAATGCATCTTACTTCGAATTATCTGCTCTATATAATATTACTTTCTGAAGAAAATAAGACGTGGTCTCAAAATCGCTGCTCCATTTGGTCGAATAATAAAGACGCGAATTTTATTAGAAAGTTTTTATTTTGTAAATCACAATAAGGTTATCATTTATAAGGTATCACGTCACGATAGGTTTTTAAAAATAAATTTATCTTAATATTTAAATGAGGAGAATCCTACACTACAGGATTGGCGAGAATTCCAGAAATTCACTCGTGTCTAACAGAGCCAGGAAATGTGTTTGAGAAGACATATTTCAAAGTCAATATTGACGCGGAACAAATCTATCGGCGTTCGGAAGCCCTTGTATCGGGCATTTTACGAATACCAGCCTCGGTGCCGAGCTGCGCGTTGTGGTATTCGAATCTACAAAATAGGTAAGAGGAATAGTGTACAAAATGACTAGAATATTTTCAGAAAGGTGCTCATTTCTGCTCATATTCGGTATTTAATTAGAAAATTTAAATATAACTCTATTACTGTACTAGAAATTCTTGATAATTTTAGAATAAGAAGTACGTACCTGATAAAATGATGATTTTTTTTCTAATAATGCAGGAAATTTCCAAGAATATTATATAAGTTTTAATGATTTTTACCTATTATTATATAACATTTCCTGACTTGAAAGGATGCATGGGAATTAAAGGCGGCCGATCGCTTGGTTGGAGGCTGTTTGTGAAATCATAGGGAGCGGATATGGTATGGTGATGAAGATGGTATTATTATCATCACCGTCTATATATCAGGTCCTGTCATCGACTGGATTAAATGATTTAAATCATAATCAACATAGTTGTACTACTAAACTGCTAACAATAATACATTAAAATTAACTTTTTAGAAGAAAATATCAAATACTGACATTATTTTTAAAAAAAACACTTTTTAAAATTAAACTTACACTTTAATTCATATAAGGTACTAGTCACTTCTTAATAATGACCAGAAAACGAAATATCTGTGCACAATTCTATTTTTATTTCTCGAACAAGTAAAAAAATAAGGAATGGTGTCGTAATGAAATAAATGCAGTGCAGTGCAACATTAGAACTGCACCCGATTCCAGGGACCGTTGTACCGGTAACAAGTTGGCAATTCACCACAAATGTAAAAGAAAAATAAGTGGGCAATAAAGGTGAAATAGGTGAAGGGGTTAGCGCGAGAGTAGATGGGAAGGGGAGGAGATGAGATGGGGAGTAGGGTGGCGCAGAAGTCGACAGGCTTCTCTATAAGAAAAATATTTATTTATGTTGGAAGCAAACAAACGTATTGTGAAATTAACAAAATACGCAGAATAAGAGTGTTCTGTATCTGTAAATCCATTTTGCGAATTGTTGATCATCTTACTTTGAGGAAGTTAACGAATTTGATCTACCAATGCAGTACCCTATACACCATTATGTGCGGATAAGGGAAACTAGTAGTATATATTATGAAATGGATGCTATTCGAAAATACCTTTTGTTTGGGCCTGAACCAATGATTTCCTATATATAGATGTATATCAGTTGTCAGGTCTCTAATATGCGGAGTATCTACCCACTCATTTTGAATTTCATATGTTCCACAAATTGTCACACGCAAGATGCATTTTGTTGAGTAAAAGTCAGTTGAGAATTGTTGCTAACTCACAAGCACGCCTTGTCGCCCCGCTATTTCGTATTTACTAAACCCGCTAATTATTATTTATAATTCCGCCGCCTGAGCCACGAATAAAGATTGCTGTGCTCCAAGCTATATCTACAACCGCTGATAGCCCATCGCCCATCGCTGTACCAATACGAGGAACCAATGTGATACTTCAAGGTTAGTGGGGTGCTTTTTTTGCTGTTGGTTTTTCTGTCGATACTTTTTATATTTTATATTGTGGAAATTATTGGTGCAGATGTGATTACGCGCAAAAGGTCCTTCGAGTTACAAATATACATATATTTCCTTAAATAAATTAATTTATAAGGCCACAATTGTCCCGCTTCTCGCTATCCGCTTTACACCAATGTAGCAAACTTACAAGCCCGTACACCTTTTATTAGTCAGCCATCGAAATAAAGGGTTATGTGAGGATCATAAACACTATTTTATTGCGAATTTTTTTGTTCTTTTAATCTACTTGTATTAAATCTTAGGTTTGACGATCCCTGCGGCAGGAGTTAGGGTGGAAACCAGAGTGGAAACGGAACTTGGTGCATTACTCATCCGACTGGGTCGGCCCACCCTAAACTTATGTAGATGGAGGTACGGAGTTCAGAGCCAGTGCCAATAGTCATTTCAATAAACTACGTCTCGCGATGTTTTCATTCCGAGTAATATCATAATACACGGAATATGGTTGGGAATTCCAAATTTTGTTTATTCATTGATTGCCGGGTGGCTAAGAATTAACTTAACATAATTCTGTAATGGAGTTGTTAAATAATGTTTTCAGGAATATTTAGAGGGTCTAAATACCTAGCCAAAGATGGGTCATTAACCCATAAATGTCTAGATATCCATATTCTCTTCAAAACTTTTTATCTCTGTTGATTCATGCTTCCATCACTCACAATAGGTATTTTAAACCGTTATTTCTATTAGTCAAAGTTTTCGATCACAAATTGCATAAATTATGAGGTTTTTGGGTGTATTTATGATTTTGCAATGCTTTTATTTACTTACGTGTAATTAAATTAAATCAACTACCTAAAAATAAAACCACTTATATTTGACTAAAAAAGTAATACGACTGAACTCGATGTACAAGCGAAAAACCAGTGAATTTACGTTATAAATATAACGTGAATTTACGTTATAATTTGAGTCGATTTTGTAGATTTTTTTTTAATTGGCCCATAGTTTTAGAAAAAATTGAGTAAGAAGTTAATTTGTTTTTTTTTTAAATCTTACAAATTGTTATTAAATATAATTTGTCTAGTCAAATCAATACTATCCATAATGAAAACAAAAGAAAAACTCGATTTTTTAATAGGAATTTTGAAATTTTTATTTAATCTACGGAATTTTTTTACAAGAAAAAAATTTGAACTCTACTTCAAATAATGTGATGAAGATTGACCAGTTCTCAAAAAATTAAACACTGACTTTTTTATATACATTTACAGTATATTTTTATAATTTTTCATACATAAATAATAATTATAAAATATTTTTTAATTTTTAAGAATGCAAAAAAGATTTTTTTTTTTTAAAATTATTTTTATTTTCTATTTCGTTTAATGGTACCTGCATTTATTTGTGATAACCCTATACTAACCCTTGGTTTGAAGTAAAATTGCAGACAATAGAGTGGAAAGTAGTCCTTGCTGTAATAAGATTTTGAAAGATAAATATTAAGATGTAATCTTCTTTTCTTAAAGATAATATTATTTTTGTTTTATTTTTAGTTTTATTTTGTTGGCTCTGGTGAAATACTTTGCTATGCCAAATTATACACACGAGGTTTGTGAATGTTTTTGAACAGTGTATGTTTCCGTATTAATATATCCATAGATATGTACAATAGATATCATACATTTTCATGTACTGCGTTTTCGAGATAATCCTCTTTTTTTCGGCATAATTAGAAATCTTCGGTCGCTGTTTAACCACGAAAACCTGATCTCTCAACAAATTTATCTTATCATTCGAAGTTTAGAAAAGTACGATATATTTTATAAACTAGCATTTGCATTTACACTGCCAATTATTTGCGATCGAAGACAGTTAATTTGCCTTTTTATTACGTCGTATACACGAGCCCTTAAATTAAATTTAAAAAGATTTAATGAAATTGATAACAAAGATTCTGTGATCCTGTTATTTAATGTCACTACCTTATGTGGAAAACTAAGGTAAAATATTTTAGCTGATATAAATGCGCAATAAATACGCTTTCTAGTAGATAAAATATATTTATATTTAAACAAGGTTTAGTACGTACATCGTACATATACCTGTAGTTCGGTGGAGGCGTTTTGGTAAGATAGGCTATATGTATCCCTCCTGAGAACCTTTACCATGCTTGCCTCTTTTAGACAGCATCAGGTTCTCGGCGTCCTGGACGTCCGATGTTGACAATCCATCGACAGAGTTGCGGGAACTGATGCGGGACGATGCGCGTGAACTGCTGGCCGATCGCTTGGCTTGGGGACAGTTTGTGGAATCCTTATGCTCCACAAGGGAGCAGATGTGGTATGATGATGATGATGATTATTAGAACGTACAAATCATGTGGTAGGTTATACATTATACAATATATTAATATACAATATACTGTTTTGCTAAGTAAACAGTAAACATATCAAGTTATATGATGCGGTCTGTTTGTAATAACGCCATTTTGTAGTACAAACAGGTTTACGCACCTGTAAAATGTTAGAAATTCAAAGTTTAATATCACGAATCATGAATAATACTTTTGTTCGTGATATTTCGCTTAGCCTAATAATTCAGGAATCCTGGAGATTAAATGTTTTGTTCTGCGGTTAACACGACTCTTCAGTATATTATGCAAACACCCTAGTTGTGAAAGTGTCTTATTACTAGCAGCTAATTTCCCCTGAAACTTGGGCAAAACTACTAAATATTAATGAAGGAAGTTAGGCCCACTAAAGGCTGTCACAATTAGGCCTAAACTTGGTTAGGTATATCTGGTGGACTGAATCTGAAGAGGTAGGCGGGATTATCCACTCTCGGGGGAATGTGGCCGATTGTTTTGTGCGTCGATTTGGACAACAAAATGGCCGATTGCTCAGATATATAATTACGTATGTTGGACCTTAGATCATCTTGCTTTCGTGTAATAAATCATAATGATATTCTGCACTTGGTACACCATTGTGTGCGGATAACGAAAAGTAGTATTTAAGAAATTTAATATCACGTTGAAATCACTTACAATGATTCTACTCGCGCAATTTTTTTTTATTGGGACTTACCTACATTTATTTTTTACCTTTTTTTTGCTGTTCAAGCTTTTGATGTTGTCAAATAGGTTTTCCTTTATTGACTTGATATTGTGTAAGGATTAGGCGGGATACATCTGGTGTGGACCAAAGGAAACTCCGCATCTGCCTTCGACGACGATAAAACCACGGAAAGCTCATCATGGAGAAGGTAGACCATTCATGGGCATCAATAGTCCTTCGATCAGCTTGAAGGGTGTCGTTTGATTTATTATAGGTACAATGCATACACCTGCAAATACATACAGTGGGTAGTATTGAAATCAATTCATAAGTTCTACTTTTCCCTCTCAATAAACGTGATTCCAATATAAAAGTAAACGAACAGTATCAGAATTACAGTTGTAACACTGCAGGAACATATTCCGAGTGCACTTGCCAAATATAGAGTATATAAAAAACAGTTTTAATGTGCGGATTCTGTTTCACGATCGCCATAAAGGCTGAGATTTTACGACAAACTTAATTGTGACCTTTCTCCCAGTCCAATACTAATAAAAGGTCACTTCACGCCCTAATAGTCCGGGAATTGGTACAGGAATGATTGAATCATGGCCCCGAGGCCCCTTAAACCTGTTCAGTCAACAAATGAGGCGTTGGGAGCAAAGGCAGCAACCTCCAAAAAACCTTTTTGGGTTTTATGGTGTTTTTCTGCAGTTCGTCGACATTATTCATATTGTATTTATTGACATTATATACTGCTATTACTACTTTCCCTTTGCAACCAATGGTGCATAGGGCACTACATTGGTAAACCAAATATCGGACATTATTTACCCGTAGTACAAACCAAAAATTAAGATGGAAATGTGGCAAAAATTTGTTTTTTTAACCTAATTTTAACATTGTCATCATTATCATTCCATATTTGTTCCCGATATAGAGCATATGAATTCCAAAAATGAAAAAAAGTGAGAAAATCATACAAAAATTTCCATACGTTGACATAAATTTTATTAACCTTCATAAGTTTATCATCGTACCATATCCGCTCCCTATTTGGAGCATATGAATTCCACATTTCCCATTTACATGGAGGCCATTTTCCGTGCATTTTTGCAAGTCAGGTACACGTCGCGTAGTTCTGATGCAAACTGTCAACGGATCATTAACAGTGGACGTCTAATAAAACCTTCAATAAGTTATGATTGGAATATTTTGCCCTTTATGTCAATTTTAATTTCTCGTTTTTGAAACGTATAAGAAATGTTTAATACTAATTTGGTTTTATTATTTCCGTTATATAAGTTTTTCAGTTTTTATCATATTCCTCCAAAATGCTAAAGTAGGAGTTAACTGCTTTTGTTTCTTATGACCTGAAATAGAGTCCAGCCTTACGATTTCTGTAGCAATAAAACCTTATTGCGTCCTTTTGATACGACGTGAAATAATTTGCTTTTGTATTTGATCGCCAGGTATCGCAATTTATTAAATATTTCGCCAAATGAAATCTTTAGCAACGTGCTTTTTATTTCATAAATTCACTGAAAGATGATTGCTTGTAAATAGTGAAAGAAATCAGTTTTTTTTTATACGTTTGAATTACACGAAATCGTTTGTGTAAAACCGACACGGTATTAATAGATTTGTAAGGCTGTGCTTAAAAATGTATTATTGGCGAGTAACGGATTTTATTTTCAACCCTAGAATAAGTAGAAAGAGTGTAAATATTCTCATGTACTTACAAATATATCGTTGTAAAAATCAAGACGAAGCCATACGTATTTATTTTATTTACAGTTTTTTAAATATCATTGCTTTATTTAGAAATAGAAACGAAAATCACTACATGGGGCGGCTATCTATAATCTATATATTTTAATCACTCAGAGATATACTTAATCCCACATTACGAATAAAACCGTATTATCAACTCGTTCTTTCTATACAGCTGCAATGTTTGGTATTATTAGGGTGGGGGAGGTGGAGCTCCTATTACACTTACTAGACCCCATCTGCAAAGTGTAGCAAAAAATCATAATAAAAGTAATAAACAAAGTGCCCTTAAGATATCCGACTAATGAACTGTTTAGTAATTACCAAGTTCTGGATATACGGCAGCTGTACATAAAAAGAAGCATTAATGCGTTTTTGGAAGACAGATGACAAACTAAGGATCACAACAAACAGTTGAAACTAGAAACTGCCTAGAGGTATTAAATTATACTCGCCCTCTCACTAGATTGACGATGGCAAAAAGGAATCACACATTTTTAGCCCCTATAATTTTTTATATATATATTGCCAAAAATACATAAAGACATCCAAAAATTTAAATAACATTTAAGAGAGGAATGTACACGACTGGCTGATGCTTGGTGTGGTGTGGGGAAGGGGTGGCTCATCTATTTTAAAATCCAAAAATGATAAAGTGAAGAACTTTTATATTTTTTTTCAATATGCATATTTATTTTGATATCTCTTGTTTACCGTTTGTCCAGTTTTATTATATTTATTTCCTTGTAATTTGTATTACTTTAATCTCTTTTATTATAATTATTTTAACAATTTTTTTGCATGTTGAATTATTTAAGGAAAATTATTTTCACCGGAAAAAAAATTTTATTGTGTACTTTACTTAATTATGAACACTATGTCAAATTATAATCATATTGTATTAATACATGTACTTTATTGTAAATACATTCAGTCAAGACATGGGGTTATATGGGGGGCTAAATAATGGAAATAAATACATTGGTAAACTGTAATAATTATATATGTAATATACTTAAAGATAAAACAAATTTTTATACAATTGTGACTGTTATAGAGAAAATGTACTAATAATTTATATTAATAAATAAGCTAACTCTACCTCAAACAGTAAAAGAACACTATGTTCGGGCGTCGGGAAAGGAGACACTATCAAAAATTATTAAGTCATTGAGAAAAACATAAATTAATTAAGTTAGAAGCGGTTCCAGATTTCACATAATTATAAAACAACAACAATTATGTTTTTTTTGTTTTATTTAACCACAATCAACAGGCCCCATAAAAACATAGGCGGTTTGAGAAAAACTCACTTATAATTTTTGTTGTTCCCAACGGAAATGCTAACCTAGAATACTTTCCACATTCCGATTTAGTGTTCTAACGTTGTTAATTCGGAATAATTTATTTTGCCTAAACTTAAAAAATGTACAGCTTTAATATATTACTTTACGTCGCCGATTTTGTTAAAAATCCAAATATTGTAAAGTTTGATGTAAAAAATCGTGAAGATTTATAATTTTGCCAAAACACGTTTTTAGAAATATATACCTGATGAGGAAATCAAGCGTCAGCTTCCATACTTAATGAATTTACCTTTGAGAGGAAACCAAAATTTTTATTGACTATAATAATTTATGGATAATTTTATGCATAACTACAGTAATGTCTTCAAGTGTGGGGTATTTTATAGTTATGTACCAAATGCCGTATCAAATTTCGAAATTCTATTTCTCAGCAAAAATCTCAGTACCATGCAATTGCTTGCATCAAATATATTTTTGTAACGCTGGAATTCTCCATCGTTAGTCCGTTGTGTATGGAGGCCTTACCGCAACGCCCGTTGGCCGCTAGCCCGTTAGCACTAACGGCCGTTACAAACTCGAACTATGACGATTCATCATGTGACGGATGAATGAAGCATCAAAAGCTCCCGACACAGAGTTCTGGTGTTTTGAAAGGGAGTATAAACATATAATATCATGTATTCAAGCTTTGTTATTGCAAGTGTCGGCCGAAAAGCATTTAAGTTGTTACATATGAGTCTTGGAAGCTGGTATAATTATAATAATTATGCTATGTTTGTTTTTATGGAAAAAAAAAGGGAAGTCTATTAAAGACTTGTTTGAAAATAGTGCAAAATTGAATTGTGGGTTAGCGATGGCACACAATGATTGCTAATAATATTTATTCATGTTAAACCAAAATGGTTTTTTTTAAATCTTGCTGGTTTTATTCTATTCGGATAGCGAATTATATATTTGGCTATCGTATCAATCGTAAACCAATCGACCTTCATAACAACGCTGAAAAAGTTAGGTAACGGGACGCAGCAACCTCTAATAACTGGAAGTCGTGAAGATAGCGGCGATGTACCTGGCTTGGGCATGTACTCGGATTCTTGCCAAGGGGAGAGCCTCTGAACCCGAGCTGCCTCTTCTTTACGCCTGCAGGGATCCCGCCGTCTATTGTCAGCCCGTCGATGACCATCCTACGGCTGTATTCGGTGCGGAGCTTTGATGGGATGCGGGCCCTGACGTGGGGCAGGAGGCGATGGAGACCTGGCTTGGTTGACAGGGGACACCTGGAGGGTTCTAGTTGATGTCCACATGCTTCACATAGGAGCGAACGCGGCAAAAGAAGAAGAAGAAGTGTCAATCGACACTTTTTGCTCTACTTTTAAAAAAATTTTTCCGTCTAATTTTTCACTAACAAGTAATAAGGGAAAAAATGAATACGTAGTTATGAAAAAATTAGGCGAAATGTTTTATTTATTATTTACTTTTATCAATAAAAATACATGTATCCTTTTACGAAAATGTTCACTACTAACGGGATGTTAAATTTTGTTAAATCTTCTGCGCCTTGAAAGGGAAGCGAGCTATCCTTGATCCCTTGAAGATTCTAATTTCGTATTCAAGGCTTTCAGAAAAAACAATTTACCCTTGAGATGTTCACGGGCTATGTGGCTCGCCAGTAGATACCTTTTAAAATAAACGCGGTCAAGGCGTTTATCCTTGATAATGGTGGAGAGAAATAGGCTTACTGAAGAATATAGAAAATTGGTTTTTAAACTTCAAACAATAAAAAAGGGGCTTCCGATATAATTTTAAAATAGCATCATCATGTTAATATAAAAACGTGATTTTATTTTTAAATTTGTATAAAAATATTAAATGGGTATACAATAAACTAAAGGGTTTGGTTTACTATGGTAATGGTTGTAAATATAGTGAATAAATACATCCGTATGAATAATAAGAAAAATTGTTACCATGTAAATAGATTATTACTTGCCCGGTACATAATATTTTAACGATATCATAGCCACGCGAACGTAAAAAAGGAAATGTTCCATGATATAGAGGCTCGTGAGGCGTTCATTCCTTGCACCTCTGACTGAATCTTTCGGGGGGGAAAAACGGTGGAAAGAGAGTGAAGTGACGGTTTAGATAGTTAGAACTAACTGGCTTAAAAACTGTTTAGCAGTTTAGCCAGGGAATTCAACCATATATTACACCGTGTCCCACGATGAGACCGCGAAACTCGGAGGAGGGTGATTGAATCATTGGTATTCTGAGGAAGAAAAAAATCCTTATAAAACTTTTTGGTTCCGGGCAGTTTCTAATATTAATATTTTATAAAAAGTCTTCATAAAAAGCGACGAGTTGTTAATACTTGGCTACGTTTTGAAGTGCTAGCGGCTGGCGGGGTGGCGGAGGGCGGGGAGGAGATGGGGAGGTCCGCTCTGGTACGCCTTGTACGGACATTTCAAAATTCGAATTTCATATCTGAATCTTTAGTTTATGTTTTTAAAATATCAGTGATATATCTTACGCGCTTATTGGTGCAGGTCACGTGGTTGTGAAAGCAAGTTCAAAAATTGAAGGTTTTACACGCCGTGAATTTGTAATGCCTATTTTTTAATATTTTTTTTATTGAAATTAGAATTGAGTTTTTTGAAAAACTTTATTAAGATTTTTTTTTCAGGATATCATGATATAAACACCCTATGGGAGTTTCGTGCGTCTCATCGTGTGGACACGGTGGGTATTTCTTAGAAAATTACAAATAAGTCTAAAAAAATTAAAATAACTAACTTACGCCATCTCGCCATTTTCCGCGTAGGGGTAAGGCGAGAGGATCTAGTATACGATCATTCCACACTGTCCGGACAGACTATTCTTGCGTTCGAGTACATTCGTACATCGTCTCATGCACATACGCCGATAGTTAATTTAGTGTAGGAAAACCTGTATATCTACGATGGGTTCATAGCCGTTATAAGTGCCCTAACGATCTTCATTCAACTTTTTCTGAATACTGCACGTATGGAAAGAAATAAAACTATGGCATATATGAATAAAATGTAAATGTAAATTCGTCGTGTTAATACGCGGACGTGCTTCGTAACAGTATGTACATTGTTAATTTTCCGTCCGCTCTAGGTTGGCGCCATCTTTTACATTTAAAGCGTTGAATACGGCCGAATTGAAGGCATAACTTACGGGACCGGTTTCAGAGGAAAACGTGGTTTTTAAACTGCCCTCCCTAGGCGGTGCTTCACGACTTCGATTTTTTTACGAACGGTGCGTGGTGTTTCCAAATTGAAAATTCCAAAATTCGATTTCTCTAACATTTGGAAAAAAACAAAATGCTTCTGGGGGTAACAATAACATTACTTTTTAAATTAATCGTAAAATTGAGACGGAACAAAAAAATAAGATTATTTTACTACGAATCACACCATTTTCTTATAATTTATCAAAGGGACCGTCCGCTTCGTGACATAATAGTGGTAGGATAAGTTTACACTAAATAAGAATAGAAGAAAAAAAAAACTACATTGGTAACACTACGGATGCAATGAATTTTAATCCATATTATGCATGAAGGACAAGGCTATCCAGTCTTACGCTTTAAATATTATTATTGTGAAAAATCGATATTTAGAAAATAATCCCCGCGCCGCCGTCGCGATTCGATAAACCCGCGATCTTAAAATGCCCGGTAACCTGACCCCGCTATCCGAGGACACCAAAAGGCGGACAGAGGTACATTAAAAAATGTAATGGATATTGAAAAAAGTAGTAAACAAAATTTAAATCATTCAGCTAGATGATTCTTGTTTCGATATAAGATGTCATAAATAAATAGAAATTATGGTTATAAAAACAGTTCTCAATTGATTTCGGTAATTAAGCGCAGCGCCAATTTCAATCACCTCTTTATCTGCAAGCAGACTATTATGTTTGTTTTCAGCGTTCTTGCTCCTGTACTCTAAACAGTTTTATATTTTGCAAATCGCTAAGCCATTTCAATTTATTTAAACATACCCGCCCCATTTGCCAGGTCTCCTACCAGAGCTGTGTAAGCTCAATGTGTGTACCTAATGAAAATTGCCTCAATTTTTAAAACATTTGTCGGAATAAGATAATAATTTGTTCTGTTACTTGCAGTGTTTCTGAAACGTGGAAATAAAAATCGTTACGGTTGAAACATTGAAAAAATACTGAAATAAATAAGCGGTTTTTTATGTGTGTAACTCCAGGGACAGGCGTCTACGGAGTTATTCGTTAATCGCTTTTTGTTTTTTTTTTTATTAGAAAAAAAGTCTATGCAATCTTCTATTTGAGGTATATTTAAATGGATTAAGTGATAAATATTAGTTTTAATAAAATAATATTTAGCCTTAGCAGCTGTGCTTGAAAATAGGAATCGAGGTCGCCGGCGGCGCGGCGCGCTGGTATCTTTACGACGCCGACGCGATGCTTGTACAACTGCGTCGTTCAAATCTTTCTATCTTAAAATTGAAATGGTCAATTATTGTTTTTTTGTTAAATGCATTTATTCATAAATGGGGCAATTACACTTTTGGTATAAAACGACTTTAAATTACACTATCCAATTAAATAAGTACTTGCACTTTTACCTAAATATCTCCATAGAGTATTTGGCTCAAATTTGAAACGGCATATATTTTTTCTTTATTTTTGCATAAGGCCATTACGCGGAAATTAAAATCACTTTTTTAAATATCAGCAAAAAAATAACTGTATTACAATCTCTTAAATATACATTTTCCACACTATTTTTCAATATGTAGTTAAAAAAATCGTCAGGCTTTGTTAGCAGGAGGGCCTAAAATGTTTATACTTGGTCATCAAGTAATGATTTTTGGAAATACAATGCAGCCTTCAAGTACTCTTAGTCAACGGTGATAACAAAAGCGTAGGTCACATTGTCACTTTAAAAATTTTTGTGTAGGTAAGTAATTACTTTTAGGAACTATTATCAATTTATACAAACTAACTAAACTACCTTTCGGTTAAAAGTGTGTATGTTTATAAAACCGGATTTAAACATAGAACTGTTGCGTTGTATTATCTATATTTCGCAAGGAGTAGTATTAAGTACAAGGGCCATTAACTTAGCTAAACTGTTAATTACTAATTCACGAACTTAACTGCCCTTCGACGGAGCGGCTTTGACGACAGTGTGACATGTGATTATTCTTGTCAATTACACCCGTTTTTCGTTCACCGGAGCCGTCAAATCGCGTGCTATTCGTTTGTTTTGTTTATTTGTTTGTATATCTGTTCGTTTGTTTGTCTGTCGGGCATTGTGGATGCCGAAACAAAAGACAAATAAATGGCAGCGAACAAACAAAGGTATCCAGGTCCGCCCCCTTCCCTTGTGACGGTCGTTATTTGGGCATAATCCCTATTTGCGCCGGACCTGATTTCTCAAAAAGGAAAACATACCATCGGAACACTCATTATGTGGCCAGAAAGATTTTTCCATTACGGGTTAATATTTTATACAAACAGTGCAATTCATTCTAGAATTCTCCCTTAAACTATGTATGCTGTTCCAAATAATTATAGGATTCAAAACAAAATATGAAGGGAGCTTGTGGTAATATATATTTTAAAAATAATTTATAACAAATCACTTGCCAAGTTTTCTTTGTCTACTGATTTTGCCATGTCAAAACGTAGCTTAGCAAAAAATGTGAGATATGCATAGAACGAACTCTTGAGCATTTATAAACTAAAACTTCGAGTATATTTTTTTTGCGTGAAATCAGATTAGCCGTAGGTCGATAGTAACAATACTAAAATGTTCAACTACAATTTAAACGTTTTTTAAAAATTTAAATTGAGTTGAAATAAATTCAAAAGAATTACATTCAGGTATAGGTTTCATGTAAATACTGTGTTTTATTGTTTTTAATTGAATTTTGAATGTGCTCAAAACCTTATAGTCAAAAAATATAAGACACACTAGAAACGTCGCTATTAATTATTTATTTTAGTCATTACCATGACCACACCCCATGTGTAACCACAAAAAAATACTATTTCTTAAATACGACAAATATAATTTTGATCTCCCTTGTACTAAAGGAAAGTAATTTATATTCTTAAATTTTTTATGCACTGCAATAGTTTTGCCTCCCGAGAGCCTTAACCATGCTTGCCTATTTTACAAGGCATCAGGTTTTCTCGGAATCTTGGTCGTCCACTGTTGACAATTCGTCGGCAGTTTGTGTCAGAGAGCAGCCATTTGACTTGGGGAGGATGCACGGGAGCTGGCGGCCGATCGCTTGGCCTGGAGGCAGTTTGTGGATACCATATGCTCCACATAGGGAGCGGGTATGGTATGATGATGATGATGAATAGTTTTTTATCACTTTTTCGTCTATATTTTAGATGTTTTAACAGTCTACAAAATGCGCCAGTATCTAAAATAATTATATTATAAAATATTCAGAACGAATATTTTGATCAAGATCTTTATTTCTATCTACTTAGAACCAATTCAACTGAGCGTTCTCAACGTACAAAGATCGGCCTAGATTTCTAAGACCTTTCTTGGTATCCTCTCCTGAATGCTTCAAGGCCCCCGTTATCTGAGTTTGGGGCTTTTGGTCCAGATCAGACCCTCTTCAACTAAGCTAACTTGTAAACAATATCTTTTAATCTGATTTTTTTTGTGAAACGTATTGAGTTTTTACGTCAATTTTTATAACTATATCACTGAAAATGAAGAAGAAAAACAGTATTAAGTTATACAGCTAAAACCAGAATATTTTCTACTACTATTATTATATTATTATTGTAACCATTATTATTACTACTACATTCTCTTATCCGCATCCGATGGTGCATAGGACACTGCATTGGTAGACCAAGTGTAGTGCATCTTTATCATTTTTATTACATGAAAATAAGATGATCAGTCTTACGCTACAGTACCAGTCCATGGTTTTACACATTAAATATTAATATGAAAATCACATGTAAATAAATATTGCATGTTATCTCCCTACGGGAATCGAACCCGTGACCTCATGAACGGAAGCCAAATGCGCTACCACTATGCTACGAGGCGGAGGCACTACCAATAAGCTACGAGGTGGAATATTTACTACGCATAAAATTTAAATTTAAATTCTATGTTTATCTAAAACTCAATGTGACTAGGATTTTTAGTCTACGACCCTCCACATCACGATCTAGAAACAAACATTCCACATTTCTCATAAGAGAAACTGGGCTTTTTTTCATACATTTGTGTAATATAAAGTTACCTATATCATTTTAATATTAATCCATAAATTCATTCAAAGGTGTTTTATTTTGTAAATGAATCAGACTGATTCAATATCGGAATATGGTTCACGCCATAAAATAGGGACCGATAAAGTGATATAACCTTTTTGAGTTATACCTATTTGAAAAGGTTGCGATGAAAATCTGCTGAAAAAGACAAGCTCGCTACCCCCATAACTAAATATATTTAATGTTCAGGACCTTTATTGGAGATTTTATACAAATTATAAGTTAACGCGTGTATAAAATTATGATAATATGATAAGATAAGGTTGCTTTTAGCGTAATATTATAATGTTATTTCACGTCACGATATTTAAGAGTGAAATTTTCCATAAGGATTAAGTGTAAGCTACGAGTACATAAATATACTGCATACATAAGTGTTTCTAATTTTAATGATCTGATTTGTGTAGATATTATGAAAATCGATAACACGTTTTATTCCCACAAAACCATTTCCAAGATTCACTGAACTGTTGCTCGATCACAGATCAGAACCGATTCGGTAATAAGCGACGTGATAACGATTTCTTACCCATGGATGTTTAACGTTTTCGCGATCACAATGGAACACGCGTTAAAAGTTATCGATCGGGATTATCAAACGAGCGCATACTAGTCGCGAGCCATTTCCCGACATATATCTTATTCGCACAAATCTTCATTTAATCTTTATTATAATTTAGTCGGTTTTCGGCAAGACAATATTAAGAAAAGAAGTCGAAATAATAAAAAATCCGTCAAGCGCGATGATTTGACGTTTGACATAAGGCCGCGATATATAGCCTAGTTCGGCTCCGCTCGGCTCCGCTCGGCTCAGATCGTCAATGCTCGCGGTATTAAACGTTATGTCATTGGGATCGCTCAAATCGTTAGCAATAGCACGTGAATAGCACGCTTTTAACTACGTCGATAGTTATCTGTGCTTGAGCTACTGATGTATCAATGCAGTGCCCTATACACCATTGGATGCGGGTAAGGGAAAGTAGTAGTAGTAGTAGTAGTTATAGTAAAAATATTTTTTTTAACCAAAGTATAAAAATTACATGTTATTTAAAATTTTCATTGCGACCACATTTTTTATTGTTTAACGGTCCTTAAAGTTCACCAACGTCGTTCTTCCCACATCGAAAAACTTGTTATATTAAGTAAATAAATAATTTGTTATCTGCGCAACTGAAATGATAAATTTTCGGTATCTCGAAGGAAGGTGTTTAATTTATTGTTATGGGTAGTTAATCATTTTTATAGTCGGCGGTAAAAAAAAACTTGCCAGGAGTTTTCGTTAGGAAGAGAACGTGGTGATGGTTGAGATGTGACCGCGGATAAGTTTTCCCATTACTGGAGGACTTGGAAAATTCATCATCCCTCAAAAACTCTAGTTTTTATTGTCTCAGAATACCCCCGCCATCTTTTCAGCTGCTTGGTTTTCATTCATTCATCACCGTTCACTTTGGTGGTGCTGCTATCTTACAAATTGAATGGAACTTAAAGAGGAATTAAAACGATTAACCATTTTACTGTTAAGTTTGTTGTTAAGACAACGTTAAATAAAAACGTGATGAGATAGCTAATGTTGTGTAACCAACAAGTCAAATTATATCTAGGCTGTTTAAAAAGGATTGATTTCGTATTCACAGACTCATTGCCCTCTATTTTAATCTGTAGGTGACAATAATTTTTTGAATGTCATTTTCCTGAATCAATCTTTAAATCAATCAATATTTAAGAAGCTTTGCTTCAAGAAATAAAAGTTCACCGCTCATATTAAGGAATATCCTTTAAATTACTGGAATTTTTAATTAGAAATAAAATGGTGGCTTTCAGTCCTAGGATTATAATAACCTTAAATAAACCAATTTTTGTTTACTATTGTATTTAAAAAACACGTTCCATAAAAAATATAGGCTCAACAGGCGTACCAAAGCTGAAAAAAAATTAAAAAGGGTTTTGTCCTACTTATAACATAGGACCGAGTGCAGGGCACAAAAAATATGGCCGCCCGATGGGGTTTTTATCTTATTATTTTACGGAAAAGTAAGTTTATAAAATAACAACTGGCAAGCTAATTTCCTAGAATTTGAACATTTGCTTATCCTGTTATTTTTTTTATTTATTTATTTTATTTATTATTTAATTTGTACAAAATACTTTGCACTCCCAATTGAGTTACAAAACTCATTCTGGGACAGATATTAGAAAAAGAAAGACTAAATATTACAATACTTCAGTTACCAATGCTAAATCTGAAAATACAATAATCACAAAAGGAACAAAAGGGAACAATATTTAAGCCATTATCATTATTAATAAAAAATATTTAAAAAGTGGTCTTTTAGTGCTTTGTTTTGGGATTTCGCCGTCTTTTGATTTTGAATTTCGTAACAAATAAAAAGTAAAAATGAAGGCTTCCAGTTATTTCTTTTTGCATAGAACCCATATTTTTTCCCCAAAAAACAGTTTCTACCTACGCTACCTACTTAACGCTATTTATTATATTATTATTAAATGTGATAATTTTTTCCAAGCTTTGTGGATAACACTTTTTAACCCTAGCTTTGGGTGAAACCGTTTAGCCATTATAAAAAAGATCGAATTACTTTTTAATATTTTTTTTCCCACAACTAACTATAAGTATTACGTCATTTCCCCGTAGGGGTAGGCAGAGAAGATAGAATGCTTTGCCACTCTGTCCTGACACACTTCCTTCGCTTCCTCTACATTTATAAATCTTCTCATGCACACACGCCGATTATTCCGACTATTCACATGTGCACTTTCAAATTCTTGTCGTACTTGCTCATGCCATGTCTTTCTTGGCCTTCCTCGTATTCTACATCTAGACACACTTCCATTGTGATTTCTTTTAGCCTTATATTTGATCATTTCCGACGATAATAATCACGATAATAAAAAATATTTATTTTATTGTTTTTTTACTAATACCTATTTTAATAACCAAAAAAATCAATTGAATCATAATATATTTACCATTACAAACTATTCAAATGGACGATTTATTAGTTTATTAAAAATCATTCGGAATATCGGAATGGAATTCCAGGTATATGTAGAATATATTTTCTTTTATTTTCTATTTTCTTCTACTTTTTCCTCATTTGTTTTGTTATCACGAAGGGTCCAAATTATTTCCTGTCCTCGGTCCCCAACTGGGCCAGAGGTCCGAGCTATTTTTAGTCCCTGCGTGGTCCTCCCTGGTAGAAAATTATTTTCCCTCTACGGTTTTCAGACATTTGCTGATAACTTCGTGTTTGTGAGGATTACGAGCTGAAAAAGGATTCAATATTGGGTTCTGACCCCCGATGCAGGGTAGAAAGATATTTAGTTTAAAATGCATAATATATAATGAAGAAAGTACGATTTTTAGAGCCTTTTTTTGTTTATTTGTTTATTTATTCAACTTTATATGGGAACATGGGAGATGAGGCATCGACGCTTGCAATCCTTGGTATTACTGTTATCCGGCGAATGCTGTTTCGGTAGCTTAGGCCAATTTTGACTACATATTCCTCCGGAGAAGCCTTAACCATGATTGCCTTATTTTACAAGGCCATCAGGTTTTCTCGACGTCCCTGGACGTCCATTTTGTCAATCAGGGCGGCTCTAGTTTTATATCAGGCTGCTATGACCTGACTGGGAGGATGAACGGGAGCTGGCGGCCGATCGGTAGTACGGCCATCGATGATGATGATTGTATTCTGTGGACCCGTCTGTTTGTTTGATTTATGAAAAAAAAGCTCATTATATATTAATTTGAACTTCCTATCCTTTATTTTATTCATTTAATCATTAAAATATCGACCATAATTTTTCGTTGATATTCGAAAATAAGTTAGTTGCAGTTGTTAGTTTGGTGGTTTAAAATCTTTTTTGCTGAGGATGGGTTGTTTTACGTTAGTAAAAGTTAAAAATTGAACTAGTAGTTAAAATTTGAAAATTAGTTCTTTTTTCTCCACACTCAAGTCTCTCATATTTTAAAAATTTTTACTTTTACTTTAGATTTTTAACTATTACTAGTTAAAATGACGCTTAACACAAATTCTCAATCTATTAATAAAAATACTCAACATGAGATATTGAATTTCCCCGAAAGAGACAGAGGAGCTTAAAATGCCACACCACTCTGTTCCTGGCACTTGCTTCCTGCTTATTAATACATCTTATCATGCACACACGACGAATATTCCGGACTTTTATATGTACCACTTTCAAGCACTTGTACTTGATAAATTTTATCTACTTTTTAACTACCATAAAATATTTGATGTAATTTGCAATCAGACATTTTAAATGAATAGAAAATTACATGTCTATTTTCTATTAATTTATAGAAATTACGCATGTTATTTTATTCGTGCTAGCTATTCTTTGCTGCTTCAGACTATGTCTTTATTCTTAGTTAAAATTATTAAAAAGCAATGTATTCTTTTGAGCCCTAGACAGTATGTACTTGGTTTCCAGTCCCAAAGGCCCTATGGGCTTGTCAAGATAAGATCCTTTTGCCTATTCTTGGTGTACTTCTTACTAGAATCCAGACAACAGGCCTCCAGCTATTTGGATTTTCATCCGACAAACAAAAACCTGGAAATTCCAAACAGAAGCCCTGATATGCACGGCACAAAACGAAATGATATACGAGTTTTATTAGATTTTTACTATGATACCGTTTTTTCTGGTGTGTTAAAGCTGGGACTTGCGCTTAAACGTAAGTCTGATCAACTTGCTTTATTTACAAATAATTAAGATTCATTGTACTTAATGAAAAGATACAGTTTCCAACGCACAATGAGTCATTGTGGGGTATGGGAGGTTTTTGGGGCTGTTTTCAGTTGTGTTGCTGGCGCTGACGCGAAGCGACGTTACGAAAAAAACTTGCAAAGCTCATCCTCCTGGCTAATGAGAAAGCGTCATTCGTTAAGTATGAGGAGTTTGTACCGTGTCGCCAGTCGGACTTTGTTATCGCGTTTATATTATTGGTCATGCTTGTGTATTTATGGTAGCATCGGGTTGATGGGTGAGATTTTAGACACTCAAAAGGCGTATGCGCCACGCGTAGTTATTACATAAATGTACGATCGTTTGCAATTTAGCGAAACGACTGCGTTTGAATTTGTGTGCTAAACATACTGAGGTCCCACATAAACCTCAAAGATGATACCCGAAATGACATATTTCCCTTCTCAGGTACCTTTATTGCGTATTTCTAAATTATCAAGGAATTTTCCTTTATAACGCGCGATAAAAAAAGATTCCAATTTTAGATAACATGTACTATGTCTGTGGTGTCTAGGAAAAGGGGCATGGAGTCTGTCTGGCATAATTTTTATATACGACGTTTATTGATTCTCTGCTAGTGACTGTAAAGTTTTTTGTAATTTTTTTTTTTGACTCTTCTTAAAGATGAGTCTTATAAGTTATTTTACCTAAATAATTTTAAAAAATATCTGTTGAGACACAAGCATGTGATTAGTAAAGCTAAAAACAGTAAAAATTATGCTCCTGACTGACTCATCGCCCCCCTTTTTCCTAGACACCTCAGATGTATATATTGTGTATCCTTCAGAATTAAAATACCATTTTCGTAGATACGATTTGGATAATTAAACTTTTGTTTTAGTTTCATTTCCCTAAAATCATTTTTTCTTGACATAAGATATTATTTATTTTTTTATCAATTCACGTTCTTCTTTATATATTCTACATTTTGATAAATATAGTGTAGATTTTTTTAACATAGGATACATTATGTCTCTACGGACTAAAAATATATTTTATTTTCTAAACTAGCTATTTAAAGGGTGTAAAACGGCTATGTAACGAAAACCTCCCTTATTGTAGATTAGTTAGGACTATTTATTAAAAAAATAACATGTATTTCATAATTTTTTTCAGGTTGGGTCTAAAAATATCGGAATAAAACCGTCTTTTATGTAAAGTATTTATTATTGCTAAGTTAGATCGGTTTTCTCCGTATGAAACATTAGTATATTGCTAATGTTTTTCTTACAATATATACATTAACTTCTATATATTATAATTACTATCATGACTTAAGAATATAATTATTTATTAGCGTTATGTGTGTTTATTGATGTTCCTCTCTACAAATTTGGCTTTGCAGTTTGATTTTACCTAAATATAGAATACCCGCTTAGGGCCCTAAGTCAATATATCGAAGTGTTTGCTTTTCTCGACTTTAAGTTCAGTTCGTAAGTTGGGGTGATTAGCAAAAACTTAATTACGTAATGTCAACGCTAAGTTAAAACTCCTCGCAAATCTAAGCTGTATGAATCCACGTCAGGTGCAGGGCTGTCACAATGAGTAAAAATAAACTCCGACTTTAAAAAAAACTTTTGGCTTGTCTGTAAAGTCGGTTTATAAACGATAATTTAACGTGATTACGTCATAAGAAAAACATTGATGAAAAATAACATACCCTTATGAATTGAATTGAATTATATTTACTGAATTATCAATAGTTTTTGTATAATACAAAGCGAGGAGTTAATTGAAAATTACAAATTTTTTTCATAAATTATCATTTTTTTGCACTCGTTAATTTCACTTTCACATTGTTAGCTTGTGTGCTGCTGCTGTCTCCTTTCTACTCGGACGCATCGTCCCGATTGGAGTGGAAGAGAGATAGATGCGTCACAAAACCGAACGCTTAGGCCGATCGTGCCCTCTCAATCGCTTGTTCCGCGCTCATCGCATTTGCACACTCGGCTCAGGCGGAACGTGACAATTAGTTAATGCTTTTTCGTGTTACTTGTGGGCAGCCGGACCGTTCATCGATTTATTAGACGATATCACGTCAAAAACTTAATACTTTCTTACTGCTCTGTTTATAATTTAAAATATTAACTTATAACCTTAATTTTCTATTTTATTTCATATAAAAATATTGTTTTTTTTTTACTGTAGATTAAAACGAAGCGTATCATCATTTTCGTTTTATTAGTGCCTACAATTTATATCGAGGTCATTAATGCATGTTAGGGTTTTTAGTTGTTATGTCTGAGTATGTATTTGCTTTTATGTAATCATATGTAACGGTGCTAACGGCCTGCAAACTGGTGAATTGTGCGTGAGTGAAATTATTTTATAGCATATAAAGATGTGCGCTCTGGTTGTTTTTTATTAATTTGTTTTGTTTTTTATTGGTTTGTTTATATATCATAATTTAGATATTTCCCTTTACTTTTCCCCTATACGTACCATTTGGCGCAGTCAGTGCATTTAAATGATAAAAGCACTACTATTTTTTAATTACCCTGTATATCGGTGCAGAACTAAAATGGAGTCTCGGGAATTTTCAAATACAATATTCGCACAGCCCTGCTTTCGAGTAATTTCATCGGGAACAAAAATTTAAGCCTGTCATATAAACTTTCCTCTCAAGCGAATCGTCATGTGCCGCATGACGCGGGATTTAGCGTTTTTTATAGGGAAACATTGATCCTTCTTTGCTATGTCTGCGGCTATGACATTCTTGTGGATACTTTGAGCTTACTTGACCTCTAACTTCAACATGTTATAAGCTTAAGGTGCCTTAAGTGTCAACGTTTAGGTAAAGGTACATTTTTTGTGCTTGTGAGCGTGGGTACCTTACTTTGTTTCAGACTTTCTATATTGTCATCAAACCTTAAACGTATCTTCGGGAACCATTTACATGGTTTTGTAATCACTGTATGGCAGTGGTCCGATCTTAAGTAGTAAATAAAAATATTTGGCATTTTGGTATGTATTTGTTTTTACTACTTTCTATTGCCTGCCACCAACGGATTTGCACTCCCAAAGGGTAGTGCAATTGTTATCACCAAGTGCAGTGTATCTCTTTATTTTTTTCGTAACATCATGTACTCTTCTGAGCCAGTCCACTGGTTATCTCGTTATGAATTATTATTTTGTCTAAATATCAACATTAAAATATTTCATACTGACCTCCGTTCGCGGAAATCATAATCCCTCGTTTTCGTATAACTTCTATACCGGTAACTACTGCATAACTATATATGCAGTAGTTACCTGTTATATCGAAATGCTGTGTAACTTTAAGTCAAGTTTTTATCTACGTTATTTACCAATTACATAATAAGAAAAATATCTAAACATTTTAGAATTCAAATTTTAAATGATTTTACATATATAACATAAGTGTTGTTTTTTCTTAGATAAATACTCTATGTACACTAGTATCAACTAAATTGGCGTTAAAACATCGATTGTGCTTCATTTATGCATTTTCACATTAAATTGTATGAAGATGAAAAGTGAACATTTTATATTTTTAGGTTTAACGCCAAAATAAATTATTGATATTAATTTTAATACATTTAATCGTTATTTTAAGTACTCTAGAAAATAAATTACCTGGTCTGTAATATTTTATCTCTTATTTTACAGTTTTCCCTCGTGTCCGCAATTATTTTAACACTAAAATTACCCTTAATCACCTTAAAATTGAATTTACGACTTATTCTGATCGCAGGTATAGACATAAACATAAGGTCTGCGTCCTCGGTAAGGTAATATTGTGTACAATATGAGGAATTAAACCACCAACCGCATCTGTAACGGCTACGGATAAACCATGTCTTAAAATTACAACTGAATGTACGTTAAGCTTTTTATCCCCCGTTATGCAAAGAGAGAATAAGACAAAAGTGTTGCACAAATGTTGCAATATTTTTTTTATGATTTTGTTTGTTTTAGTAAAATTATTAAGATGTAGGTCTTTTAAAAGTATTTCTGATGTATTTATTTAAATGCATTGTAAAAATAAGACTAAAATTGAAATAATATAGGTCATCATCATTCATAAACGCTCCTATATGAACTCTACATACTGCCTAAAAGGCGATCTATGTCTCCCATGTTTTCTCTTTAATAAACTATACGTCTCATAGGTTCTGACGCAAACTGAAGACGCTTGTCAAAATCAGTTACGTCTAGACCAAAACGCCGAGAACCTGATGCCTTGTGTAAAAATAAGGGTTAGGCTCTCGCAGGCGCTGGGGATCGCCAGATGGCAGTTGAGTACCATCCCAAGGGTTGCTGTGTGTCCGTGGCCTCACCTTCGAGCTCCTTAAAAACACACTAAAAACAATAGTTAAGCTAATGATAGTAATTCTTAGGATACACATTATATTATGAAATATTTCCCAAATAACTTCAACGACTTTTTCTTAGAAACGTGTTTTACTGAAATCTAATAAACTACATTTTCCATAATTTTAAGTATTAAATATTACAAAGGAGAATTTTTTAGATGTAAGTATGTGCTCACGTACAAAATTTGTTAAATTTTTTTTTTTTTTAATAATATCATGTTTGATTTTAATTTATGTATAAATTCTGTTTATCTACTAAAAAACATTTTATTATGTATTTATTTGTACTTTCCAAATCACAACAATTGATCAATTTTGTAGATATCGAAAAGGATTTTTTCATGTAACTTTATGTAATTAAAATTTGACGACAGTATATTTTTATTACAAATAATGTTTAACAAACACTTCATTTTACTCTTTAAAGGAGATAAACAAAGTAAATTTAAAAAATAAGATAGTAGATCCCTGAAAATTTTTGAAAAATGTGAAAAAATTATTGCTGTGGTCCAGGGTAAAAAAAATCGGAAACCTCGATTTGTATGGAGAAACAGCCGCGGTCACGTGAAAGCATACCCTCTTAATATGTAGCATAACTGTGGTTAACGCAGTTAGTTAGCTTAACAAAAATAACTAAAATCCTAGTTACTCCACTTCGTAGCATAACAAATTAATGTGGCTTAAGTACCCATGCCGAAAATTAAGCCATCCAATAAATAAATATAAATACTTAAGTGTCGTTATTTTCGAAATAGAATTTTGTGATTGCGATTATATTCGCATCACTAGTGCGAGGTGTGCGCAGGTGCGAATTCGAATTTTAAAAAGTGAAAACGGAACTTTTATCTGGCACGGATTACCCGCCTTTGCCGGGCAATGTATTTTCCCGCGATTTCCCGGGGGGATGCAAATAACAAAGAAGATATGTCCGCTATTACTGGCTATGTGTGTTTTCTCCATGGCGGTAAAAATGATGAGAAAATTAGGTTAGCTTACGCGCGCGGGTCCGAAAGGGGCGATAGAATCGAAAATGTGACATTTGATTTAACTTTACTCGCAAATTGAAAATGTTTTATTTCTAACTCATTTTTCTACCCTATAGTAAAATACTCATGTCACTCTTTTACACGAAAAACTTTTGTCTGGATTGTAAAATACTCTAACATACCGCTTTTATTTAATTATTTCCTTTTATCTGCAAATTGTTTGTGAAATAAACTTTTCTCATTTTCACGTGGGAGTTGCGTATTTTACAGACAAAGTGTTTCTTAAATATATTTTTAAGGGAACGGCCTTTGCATATTTAACTTCTCCTATATTAAATTAACATTAATTAAACCATCTTAATCCATTTTGCATAAACTCTTTTCCCAAACTGAATATGCAAAGAGATTATGTTCTAGAGAACAACATACCATATATATATTTTTTTTTATTAAATAAAGAAACATTTGAGTTCTTATGATATACTCAAATATTTCAGTTTTGGGGCTGCTTTCAAAATAGTTCGAAAATAACTGTGTCAGAAAGCAGGAAACAAGTTGTGCTGGAGTGGGATTCGAACCTTGAGATTCTAATCCGGAAGTCCTCGAAATCACTCACTTAGACACACAACCCGGTTTATTATTTTTCTCGATTTACTATTTTTCTTTTATCTCAGCGGCATGATCTTTGTAACAAAATCTAAAAAACTCGGCGTCTTTTCTTAGCTAATTACAGCCACCCCGCTAAAATTGGACATACACACAGTTATATGCAAATCCTAAAATGGTCTTCATTTGGTCAAAGAAGTCACATATATCTGGCTCCCAGAATTTATAATTGTATTAGAGATAAATTTAGGGAAGAAAAATGTGGCTTTTTGAGAAGGGCCCAGAAAGTGTCTTGAGATTTTCCTCACTAAAATAGACATATACTATAAATACCATAAGGTACTTAGAATTAATCACAAAGGACTATTAATATTATAATATATCCGTAACATTTATGTTAAGATTACCAAAATTGAAATTTTCCCAGCAGATTTGCCAAGTATTGTAAGAGCTGGGAAGTTAAATACGATTTCTGACGCTCATATGCCGGGAAAGTTGAAAAAAATTTACCATCTGACCTTGATCGAAGTTTGATAATTAAATATCTTATTAATTAATACTTGTCAAGAACAGAAGTCATGCTGGAACGACTTTCTACTCAATGGTTTATGTAATATTGGCGTTATAACTCAGAGGTTTGAAAATTATTTTATTCCATACGCCAATTTGGGAAGGAGATTAGCACTCTAACCTTTAAGAGCCGTACCAAAGGCAGAGAAAAAAAATCGTGCTTGGCCCTGTACTTATAACATATGGACAAAGAACGTTGGATTACCTTGTTCCAAAATTATTTCATTTGTTTACCTATGGGACTTAAACACATCTACAAATATTAGTAAAAATTTTATCTTCTTTGAAAGATTTGGAGCTGAAGAATGAACTATCTTGTTTAAGATTTCATAATTACTTTTAAAGTTTTTTTTGTTTTTTTTTATTTCTCTCTTTTTATAAGCCACCTCAACGGGCCTGGAGGCCAATTACAGAGGGGAGGGCAACGTCACAAATACCCAGGCTTGAGGAATAAATCACTTTGATTTTTTGTGGTTCCCACCGGGAATTCGAACTCAGAAACCTCCGTATACGTGAGGTCCAGCGTCTTAGCCATTACGCTACGAAGGCCGCCTCTTGTCTCTTTAATATTGAATTTTGTTTTGAATAGTTTTGTTACACGTTGTATATTGGTATAAAATAAATCAGCAACTGGAGTAGTTTTTTTCTTTCTTTTTTTCTTCAAAAAAATATCGTTGAGAAGATCAATAATCATATCAATCTTCTGTACGTTATGTTTCATTTGAGATAAATGAGCTAAAATAAGAATTGCTGAATAGAATATTACAGTTATGAAGTCGTTAGGCTGCCTTTGGAAGTCCGTCCCATTTTATGTGTCAGCCTTTCAAATAAATTTTATTTCGGTGCATTGGGAAGAATGAGTGTAAATGGGAGACTTAAATAAACATAGAAGGATAAATGATGTGGAGATGAAGGAGGATCATGTTTAAATGTGCGGAATGTCAAGTCTGGTACAAGATTATGCGGAACGTAAGAATAAAATGATGTATGAAAGTCTAGGAGAATGTTTTCTCACTATTTACTATGTCGCGTTGAAGAAAGTTTCTTACTGAATTTGTTATTTATGTATTTATTTGTCCGCCTCGTAGCATAGTGTAGTGCATTTTGCTACCGTGCATTAGGTCGCGGGTTTGATTCCCGTAGGCGGTCAACATAAATATTTCATGTGTGATACCTTGGACTGGTACTGAAACATAAGACTGATTATCCTAACTTCTTGTAGGTACACAAATTTTAAAAGAAAAACGATATGAAAAATACATATTGAAAAAAGTATTAAATAAGTATGCAAAACAATAGGATATACATTGTATACAATGTTAAAACAGTTGTAACAAAAAAACTATTAAATTCGATCTTAATTTATATTTCAACGAAAAAATACTTTATTAAAATTAAATTGTATTTTATTTATTTAACCACCTCAAACAGGACGGGAGGCCCAATGATAGAGGGATAAAACGTCACAAACACCTAGAGAAACATCACTAGAGAATTTTTGTTTTCTCATCGGGAATCGAACCTGGAAACTCCGTATCGTGAGTCCAACATCTTAGCCATTACGCTAGACGAGAGGCTACAGTCGATATCACGGCCCAGAATATAAAATTTATATTGTAGACATTCCTTGAATTCTGTAAATAAGTATTAGGTAAGAAAGTTCGGTCTAAAAATAAGTGAAATAGGTAAAAAAATCTGTAGATATTTGGAACCGGACTTATATCGATTTATCAGGTTAGGTCATAAATATTTGCTCTCAAATCTCCCGTAACAGTTATTTGTCAGTAGGTCGCCAGCAGTAAAGTTTTGACCCCCCGTACAGCAATCCCCATCGGAACTCACCCCCTCCTCACCACACCCTTCCCGTCCCCTCCACGACCCTAAAGTAACCCCGGGGGTTGGGCAATATACTGCCCGAGGGGAGACGTATATTTTCACTAGAAAAAACAGCGGGAGTTTCACAGTTCCACGGTTTGCGAGTGTTTCTTGACACCTTTTAGCGTATAGTCGACCAATTTATAATTTGGCAACAAACACTTGTTTTGCTGTAGCAATACATATACAAAAAAAATATATACAGTTTTTTAAAAACTATTTTTTTAATATCTCAAGATACAGTAGCGGCGCATAAATCAGAAAAGAGGCGAAAACGCGACGCAGAGTAATAGTAAACAAGTACAACTGTGGCGAATGAATTGGGCGAGTGGATCCAGCAATATTGAGGTTAATTATTTCTTCAATATTTGAATAAATTTAATAAAATAAAAATGTAAAAAAATAACGGAAAATAAGACCACAAAAGAAAAAAATATGAAGTTCAATAAAGCCTTCGATATTTAGGTTGACTATTGTCGAGCAAAGGCGATTCTGACTAATTCTTATCACGCTAAAGCGCAAAAAACTGATCTTGCCTGAAGGCAAATTACTAAAATCTACAACACTATCTATGATAGGTGGGTGAACTGATGTCGAAATTAGAGCAGAATGCAAGGCTGAGATAAAATTAATCAACAGACATTAAGAAAGGTCATTTTACGATGGTTCGGTCACGTAGAGCGAATGGATGATGAAAAGAGAATGAAGGTCTAAAAGAATGATGCAAGTGTGAACTGGATATAGAAATGATTGAGGATGGCCCAGAAAGACAAGGCATTATTAAGTCAAATAAGTGCCTGAGAATAGTGTGCATGTGAGATGTCGAATGTCTCTCTGTGTCGGTCTGAATGTGGAGGAAGCAAGAGAAGTATGCCAGGACAGAGTGGTAGGGCGTTCTATCCACTGCCGTGATGGTTAGTTAGTTACAAAAAACCAAGACAAAATATATATCTCTCTTACGTTATTCACGTATTAACTTAGGTCTTATGGTGACATTCTTGAAATCTTAAATTCTCACTAACTTTCGAGAGATGTTGATACAATACTTTGAACGTAGCGATCTCATATTAACAATGCTCGTCATGCCTTTATATGACTGGCTGCGCTTACTGTATAATAATAGTCTCTCTTGCAGTTAACAGCTTATTATCACAGTACTGAATGCTCCTAAGTTATTGTGGTACAATATTACAATAACTAAGTCTAGCGATAAACTTAGTTTGCATAGTTTCTACATACAAGAAACTTTCCTTAAAGAGTTAAAAATTTAAAGACCGGAATCAGATTTAAAGTTTCTTAATTTTCTCTAAAATAGTACGTGTATTCTTAAACTGTATTTAATTGATTTTATTATTCAAATTTAATTATATCGTGCTGCTTTTTTCTTGATGCTTTTCATTAAATTAATTGTATTTCTCCTTTGTTCTAGTTCCTCCGCACAAGATCGTAATATCTGATGAAACGATCAGAGAAGACTTTCGATGGTCTGGTTACTTTTTAGAAGGAAGCCGGCTTGTGCTGAGGTGTGAAGTCTTTGGAGGAAAGCATACTTTATATGTTTATTGCAATATGCAAGATTAAATATATATGGTTAGGATGGGTCCGGCTTCTTTTTATCATTTGTTTATTGTTATTTAGAAATATGCTGCTCTGAGGCTGCAGGCAATAATAATTCTGCCAATTTGCCAATAGACTAAGCCCTTCGAACTAGAATTTCAGAGAAGTGACATTTCCCATACTTGAAAAAGAACTACCCGATGTCTGAGGTGGTCTAGTTACCCAACTACGTCACTCACTTCGTCATCAATAGGCATCTACCCGTCATCCCTAGACATCCTTCGTCACGTTTCGTGTTTTTTCTCCTATGTTGCCTAACGGGCCCAGTGGTTAGCGTCGCCGTTCCTCTGAGTCTAGAGATCCCCGGTTCATATCCCCACACCACCACGACTCGATTCTTTTTCACAGCACAGCCGTTTGGGTGTTTTATTTAATATAGGTATTACAAATTGAAGAATATTTTCAAATATCATTAAGAAATGCAATAATTTCTTTTTCCGAATAAAAAAATAAGTACAAGGCATATTTTTTTTATAATCTGTTTCTTACCATCATCATCAATCCGTAACCGTTTCCTATGTAGAGCATATGCTATGAATTCCACACACTACTTTTAAGTTAAGCGATCATCTGCCATGTTCTCATGCGTCTTCCCAAGTCGGATTCCCGAAATTGACGAAAACTTGTCCTCAGTGGATGCGGCATTTAATCTTGTAAACATATGTACTTTATATTCCTAATTATGCGGTTAATTAACTACTAACTGTTGAAAACAATTCTGGAAAGCTCTTTTATCGATTTTTCATTTTGCGGGAGCTCCAGGATAATTTAAATGCGAAATTCTTTTACTTAGTTAATAGAACGTCTCCCTCACAATGGCAGCTTTTCTTAATAAATTCGTTTTTCTATAAACGCCCGGCCTTATATCTTCTGACAGCCCAATATCCCTCGCTTTGATGATAGCTATGACAGATAAAGTTTGGAACAAAGACATCCTGAATTGATCGAGCGTAGACGTGTCATGGCGTTATATAATCAATTAAGATTTTAAAAGTACCTTGCTTTCTAAAAAAGGTAATAGGTATTAAAGTATTAAGTACAATTTTTTACCGAAGTTGGTACACGCCTTAATTACCTTTGGGTGGTTTACAATTAAAAGAAAAAAATATATTTTTATTT
>JAGVSP010006758.1:0-15347 GCA_022494985.1 Micrasema minimum
TAAATGTAATGTTTTTAAATTCTAAAAAACGGCAACTCAATCGACAGACAGGCATGGTTCACTACGACTGACCACAAACGCAGCATACGGATGCATGGGGCCCTGCGACTAGAGGGTCCACATAGGTGGGCTCCTGGGGGGAGCCGAGCACCGCGGGCGGGCACCCCGCCCCCCGCCCGCAGCAGGCCCAGGGCGCCGCCCCCCACCGCTGCAGACACCAGCACCCCCGCTCGACTCCGGACTGGGGTTGTGAGGGATGTTTGGGGGTGTATGGTCGAATTACCATTACGATTTGTCGTCATTTTAATCAGATGTTTTTCATTTGCAGATCATTCATTTTTTGTCGTTATTCATAACAGATCATTCGAATTTTACCGTTATTCATAGCAGATCATTGTAATTTTTGTCGTTATTCATTCGAAATTTTACCGTTATTCATAGCAGATCATTGTAATTTATCGTTATTCATAGCAGATCATTCGAATTTTTACCGTTATTCATAGCAGATCATTCGAATTTTACCGTTATTCATAGCAGATCATTCGAATTTTACCGTTTATTCATAGCAGATCATTGTAATTTTATCGTTATTTATGGCATCGTTTTTGTTATTATTCAGAACAGATCATTTGCGATCATGTTAATTTTGTAACAATTCTCATTGTATCATTGGAATTTCATTCAAATTCATAGCAGATCATTTGTTTTATGTCATTATTCATAGTGATAATTCACATTTTGTAATTTAATTGTCGTGATTCATAGCAGATGATTGGTTTTTTGTCATTATTCATATCATGTACATAACATTATGTAAATTATAATTATTTGTAGCAGAAAATTAGTTTTTTTATAGCAGATCATTTATTTTAGTGACAATTCACATTGTTATCATTCATTGCAATGATACATTGGTTTATAGTCCAGAAGTTGATACGAAAATCCGTTTCGATCGTAGACAATCCACCGGAGAAGCAGCAATCATAATTATGAGAGAACATTACATTATTGAACAGAATTTGACAAATTACACTCATGGAAATAAAAAACCAACAAAAAAACCGCCACTTTGAAACCTGGTGTCAACTTTGAGAAACAACAAGAAAATTCAAATCAAACAATTGTGTTTTGTGTACTTCAGAAAATATGTCCAAGAACAGAGGAAAGAACGATAACTTTATCAGAACTAAATTTCAATTCTTTCAAATAATTATGACTGCTGTTTCTCTTAAGTATTTCTTGAATTTTCATCTAAAATTGACGACTTAATAGCAAAACAAACACCATTATCTCTAAACACAATTTTCTTCTAATTCTTTATGGTAAAATAATTCTAAATGAGTCTACTGTCATCATAAATGTTTAATTTATATACATCTTGAGTTCTACTTTAAAAAATCTTCTATATTTTCAATCAAAAGGGAAATATGCAATTTTTGGTCTAGCGTTCTGTTCCGAGTGAAAAGACACATTTTCTGGTTGTGTATCATATATTTTATGTTTATTTTTTTATTTATTGTTTTGTTTTCTAGTAGCAAGGGTGTCTAACATTGTGTGTTTTGTATTTCATATATATTTGACACGAGCTTTCAAAGTACAATTGAATAACAAATTAAAAATAAATAAAAGCATACACCGATTGAAATAAAAATAAAAATATAAGACAAAACAAAATAATATAAAAAGATAAAAAATAAATTAAATTTAGTCTTTCCACATAGAAACAATACATAGACACCAAAAATCATATTAAAATTAACTTAACTACAGCACTTAAATATAAAAATCTAAGGTTACAATTTAAAATCAATCGCTAGTTTCAAACAAACTCATTTAAGAAAGAATTTATTGTGATCATATTTTTTTTTATGTCAGTGTGGTTTTTTTATTACAAAAAACATATATATTTGGCAATACCACTAAAAAAGGACCTTTAGTATTCAAAAAACAAGAATTAGAATCCACGACTTGTGAATTTATTGAGGGGAAATATCACAAATTACGAAAACTGATGAAAATATGTCAAATTGATTTATAAATATTAATATAAAAATTCAAATCATATATGGTTGTAAAACAAATGTTTTCATTCATAGTTTTCGAAACTAAATTGTTTAAAAACACTATTATTTGTCGTGGCCCCCGTGACGTCATAATTCTGTCTCGCTTCTACGTTTCAAATTTTTAGTTTCATAGTAAACGTCAAGGGCTACATGAATAGTGACGTAAAAGGGGCGTGGCCAACGCAGACTAGCGTTTTCGCAGTAATTTGAAATTGAAAACTTCAAAATAATATCTAACCTACTAAATTTTTTTTTTTTAAATGTCGGTTTGCGGACGATAATTTTACGTGATAACGTCATAAGAAAACATTGATGAAAAATAGTATACTTTTATGAATTGAATTGAATTATTATTACTGAATTATCATTATTTTGTATAATACAAAGCAGGAGTTGATTGAAAATTACAATTTTTTCCACAAATTATAATTTTTTTGTGTGCTGCTGCTGTCTCCCTTCTACTCGGACGCATCGGCCGATGGAGTGGAAGAGAGAGATAGATGCGTCACAAACCGAACGCTTAGGCCGATCGTGTCTCTCTATCGCTTGTTCCGCGCTCTCGCTTGCACACTCGGCTCAGCCGGAACGTGACAATGAGTCATGCTTTTTCGTGTGTGTAGCCGACGTTCATCGATTTATTAGACGTTACCATGTCAAAAATTACGACTAATCAATTTTAATATTTGTAAAATAAAAAAAAACGTGATTTTCCCAAATTTTACTTTAATTATGGAATTGACGGATAAAACAAATAAAATGTAGACAGTTCTAAACTACTGACAGAGTGTAATAATTGGACACATTACCTGCACGGTTTACACCACTGACTTTGTTGATCCAGACCGTATCGAGCTCTGCATTTTTTCAAGTTGTTTCCTAAAAAAATCGAAGAAACCATTGCAACAACTGACATGAAATTATGAACAGAAAATAATAATTATATTTACTCCATTAAATGTGTAAACCAATAAATATAATTTTGTTGATTGATTCGGACAACACTTCATTATGAATTATGATTAAATAAAACGATGTTATGTGTTAAGCCCGCTATATACAGGACAGTTTTCTGCGCAGTCTGAAAACGGGTCCAGTATACAACGAAAACTGTTTAAAAACTGCGTGCTTATGTCAGATTTAAGCTGACATGACAGTTAATGTTTTTTATGTAAACGTTTAAGTAGACATTGGTTTAATGTATGCTTTTAAATACGTAAAAAACCAATAACATATTTACATTATTAGCTAAATATACAATTTCCTGAGAGCAAACATACGATAATAACTTACAATCGCGTTTCAAAAATACACATATTTAGCGTGTCTTTTGACAGAAGTTTGACAGACTGCACAGTTTTCTGAACAAGAAACTGTGTAGTTTTCTGAACAAGAAACTGTCCCGTATACAGCGGGCATTACTAATGGTTTATTCTATAGAAATAGAATTTGCCTACACTACCTGTTTCGGAAGTAAAGTTCTCCCATAGACTGGTAAAAAGACACTAAATTAGAATACAGATCTTATACAGAAAAATACAGAATAAATTAAATTGAAATACAATTTGACATCTCAACAGAGACGAGAAGTTTGGAAGGGAATATGGATATCTAGGCGTTTACAGGGCTTATGACCTGTCATTGGCTGGGTTAAGTGGCCACTTGATGTATTACAACATTGCCCATTTCACCTAGTATTTGATATCCATATCTGCCAATATACAGTAAAATGGCGCGACGCTTCACATGAACACTCTCCGTCATCCATTGAGAAAATTGCTAAGCATTTTAGCAGAAACCTTTATGATTGGAAGTGAGATTCTTACCGAATTATATCACCTACTAGGAAACGAGTATTTGGACACACTCAAAATGTTGTTTATGAAATTGAAATACTTAAGAATCTAGACACAAGGGTAACATGTCTAGAGGAGTGTAGGTAAATTCTATTTCTATAGAATAAACCAATAGTAACACATAACATCATTTTATTTAATCATAATTTAATAAATATCAAATTAAAAATTAATCGATTACTTCTTTGTTTAACACCACATTCTATGCAACTTTTTATTATCAGTGGTAGCGCATTTGGCTACCGTGCACGAGGTGGCGGGTTCGATTCCCGTAGAGGGTCAACATGAAATATTATTTTTTATGTAATTTTCATATTAATATTTCATGTCTGATACCTTGGATTGGTTCTGAAGCGTAAGACTGTCATCTTACTTTCATGTAGTAAAATTATCGAGATACACTGCGCTTGGTGTACCAATCCAATAGTGCCCTATGCACCATTGGGTGCCTTTAAAATTTTAAAAATGATAAATTGTGTAATTTTAATAAGTTCTTTTTGTATTATTAACTTTATTCTGATTAAAAATAAGAAAATTAAAATATTTTTAATTTAAAATAGTTAATTTTAAGTTCATAAATCGTCTTAAATACTTAAAAATGAGATGTGGTCAAAAACAAAGAGTGTAATTGAGTAAGTTTTTTTAAGATTTAGATATAAAAATATCCTTCTAACGTTTATTTACATCAATAATATTAAAGTATTATAAATAGTTTGGGGTTTAAATGAAGTAAAATGAAAAAAATATATTGTTTTTGTCAAATAAATAAAATAAAAATAATGAACTAATTTATTTATTTAAAGTCTTGCATCAATAAAAATATCGAAAAATTCCTAGGAAAACATAAGTTAAGCATGAGGAATATTTTAATTTCGATATTTAAATATTTAAATTCATCTCGAGAAAGCTTCTATTAATTCGCTTTGAAAAAGTCTGTTTTTTTTCAGATTTTCTAATAGAAATCGAAAACGAATTTTCCCTTTAAAAGTTTTTCTTTAAATGCTTAGATTTTGTAGCATCTTTCTTTATTTACATATTGAAAACAAAATCTACATAAATGTTTTTCATTTTATAATATTCTATCATCTTCAAGGCGCATATTTAAAAATATTTTTAATTTAGTACACAGTAGAACCTCGATAGTATAATTGATTATACAAAAATCTTCGTAAAAACCATTTTCAGGCGAGGATTTTGAAAAATAATTTTTTTAAATTTCCTCTTTTGAGAAAGGCTTTCGTCTACTTTAAAGCTATGATTTTGAAGGCAGAAATGGTTTCAAACTTTTACTGCTAGTATGAATACAGGGTGTAACAAAACTCGACGTACAAGCGGGAAACCAGTGTCGATTTTGTTGAAATTTTTTTTTTTAGACATCTCATCTGTTTTCAAAAAAATTGAGTACGAAATTGTTATCAAATACAAATTGTTATCAAATATCATGTATTTAGTTAAATTAATACTATCCATAAATAAAACAAAATCAAATCAGCGTTTTAATATGAATTTGTGCAATTTTTCTTAATCTGCGGTACTAATGAAAGCTTTTGTTTATTTATTATTTTTTTTATTTATTCATTACATTTCACATATTTTATAATCACAATAATGGGATGGCGACTCAATCAGTAGAGACCCATGCCAATGATCTGGCCCCGACTCACTAGATAGTCCGTGTCGAGTCAGGGCATTGTAAATAACACATTGTAGTACTAAACATAAGTGAATATTTACATAATTAGTATAATATATAACCATGTTTGGATTTCACAAATTTAGAATTTACAAAACATTATTTTTGCATACCAAATTTTAATATTTACATAGCTATATTTAAAAGAAAATGTAATTTTTAAGTTTAGATTTAAAAGTGACGTTACACATTCGACTCCAAATATGATGTAGATTCACCAGTTTTCGGGTTGTACTATGAGATTTGTTACTCCATGTATATTTCAAAGCATAATTAATTTAGAAACACGGAGTCCTTTTGGAACCGACAGAATGAAAAATATTAGTACAGTGTTTTTATTAAATAAAAATAAAAATTAAAGTTTTTTGACCCTCGAAAAATAACCATTAATCAACGATCGAGGTTCTACCGTATTAAATTAAAATTATATTTAACTAAATCTAAGAAACATGCAAGTTAATAGTTTACATCTATCTACCATCCACCATTCCATGCAAGGAACATATAAAATAGGAATAATATAAGGACAAGGCATTCAGACAAAAAAAGGAATAGGGTTTAACAGTTATAAAACAATCGATTTTCAAGATCTACGCTACTGATATAAAAAATAATTTAATTTACTTAACAAAATGTAATAAAAACAATTACAAAAATAACCAAAAATATATATAACTAAAAGGTACATTGATATTAATAAAAATCTTTTTTTTAAGCAAAGCAGAATAGGTTCAGTGTATTGGGATAAATTGTCGTAGTTTTTTTTTTTTCAATATGGCCAGCTCAAAATAAACAGAAGATAAGCAGAACTATACATAATATTAAAGTAGTCAATATCAATAAAATAGATTAGCAGAGTCGGCAAAGTCCGAAATTAGAAAAAAAACGGCAGAGAACAAATACTAAATGTATACAGCGGTAAATAAATTTTTTTTTTTCTCAAAAATCTTCGGTTTATACGCAGGTACATTTTTTATTATTTTTCATCACTGGCGCAGAAGCGTAAGACAGATCATCTTCTTTATACAACATACGATAAAAATTCACTGCACTCGGTGTGTAATGCAGTGCCTTATGCGCCATTAGGTGCGGATAAGGAAAGTAGTAGGCGTTACAGTTTTAGATTTTCATCAATTAATTTTTTATTAAATTTGATGAGTAATTTCGTAGATTCAATGAACCAGGTTTTAACGCAGATAGTTCCCAAGTTCGAATCCCGCTCAAAACTCGATTCCTGTAGCGCAATTCAGTGTTTTTATCACGTTTTATCGCGGCGTTATCGTTTGACCTAAAACCGACTTTCTTCTATGAAAATTGACATATTTTGATAACGTTTTGCACGATTTTTACAGTCAGTTACATATTCAAACACATTGGAAGCTAAATTCCATTCAAATGTTAAAATTATCATAGAGAAAAATCGATTAAGACAAAACGCGAAAAGAGTGGATAGCTACTTGATAACCAAAAATAATAAAGGCACTGATTTCTGACAGTTATTTGACAGCAATAAAATTGAAATTGCGCTTTGTAGCTGCAAGAATACTCTTTAATACATATAAAGCATCGTACTAGAAAAATAACGGCAAAGATGTAAATTATTCTTCAATATTCCGATTCAGTCGAGCATTCTTCGATTTCTATCGTGTGCCTATCGCCGAGATATCCTTTAACTAAATGCCCATAACAGGGTGAAAGTTCTAACAGGAGTAATAAATATAAGTAAAAGTGTACCAGATATTTGGATTTAACTTCTATTAGTTATTTTAAAGTAGTTAAATAATGGAATTCTACCTAGTAATGTCAACAAAAAATATAATATTTCACTTTTTTTAGTCAAATATTGCAAGCAACAATTTCATTAAATTGTTAATATTATCATATAAGAAACTCGACTTTACATAGATTAAAAGGATTACTTCGCCATCAGAAAGATTTCGAATTGCGCAGCTAATGTCTGAAAAAATCATGAAACTAGAAACAAAAATATTTCTTTCAAACACGCCGGGAATCGAACCCGAAACCTCGTACTTAGAAGTACAATGCAATATTATGGCATGTGTGCACTGTTACGACGTGCGTGGGTGCTCTGAAATATTCATAAATTAAAAATTAAATTAAATTTTGTCCTTAATTAATGTAGACAGGTTTAAATTATCACTTTCGTTGTATATAATTACCGCATAATTATTTTTAATGGTACCTACGTAAAAGAAGTGTGTTGCAAGTTGCAAGCGCATCTATTGCTCTTTAAAAAGTAGGGTGAGTTTCTAAATATCAAAGGTCTCAAATTCGGACATTATACCCTTTGATAATCTGAAGGCCGAGTGATTATTGGTCACATAACCTTTTTAATCGTTGCACAGCGCTCTTGGGGCAAATTTTCGCGAAACAGCCCTCAAAAAGATCATTTAAATCATTATATTTATCATATCGAAAATGCATATTTTCAAATAGATTTTATGATTTAAAATTTGAAAAAAAAAACATCATAACTCATTGAAAATTAGAGTAAAAATTTTAGAAAATTATTAAAAATCGAACTCTAAAAAAGACGACTTCGTGATTTTATTTTCTTGTTTTTTTTTTGTCTTAAAAGAACTTCACATTCATTTAAGTATAAAAAAATATAGTTGATGTCCTGAAGAAGAGATGGGTCACATCTTAAAACCAGTAGACATAGAAATGTCGTAAGTGATTTACAAATATTAATTATCGTGCATTAAAAATAAAAATAAAAATAATTGCATCTTAAGCCCACTTTATATGGCGCAGTTTACTACACAGTTTCCTGTGCAGTCTAAAAACGGTCCGTATAAAGCTAAACTGCATGAAAAACTGTGTGCTAGTGTCAGATTTAAGCTGACATGACAGTCAATGTTTTTTTATGTAAACGTTTAAATAGACATTGGTTTATTGTATGCTTTTAAATACGTAAAAAAACAATAACACATATACATTATTAGCTAAATATACAATTTCCTGAGAGCAAACATACGATAATAACTTACAATCGCGTTTCAAAAATACACATATTTAGCGTGTCTTTTGACAGAAGTTTGACAGACTGCACAGTTTTCTGAACAAGAAACTGTGTAGTTTTCTGAACAAGAAACTGTCTCATATAAAGTGGGCATAAGACAATTTACTGAGATGGAAAATGACGTCGTAATTTTGAATGGCGTCCGTTTTCATATTTTTTTCTGCGAAATACCGTATTTTACGTGTAAAAATACGGAAATTTAGATAATTATTGGACAGACCTTTGAAATACGGACCGTCTGTTAGCCTGCCTAACTTCAACTTACAAAGTATGAAAAACGCCTAATTAAATGACCGCGTTCATTCTTAGCTCTTGCATACATAAATCCTGAGAATTCCGTTCATTTATATGCACCTGTTCACTAATTAACCAATGGTAATTACACGTGGGATGATAAAACGAGCCTTAATGACAGGGTGCTTAATAATAAATTTGAAAAACTCCCGCGCGGAGGGTATCGACAGGAATTCAATTAGCTAGGAAACAGAATAAGACCTACACTTTACCGGATGTTTATTGAAAAAATATCATACCGGAGATGTTAAATATCAGACTATGTAATTGAAAAATTATGAAAATTAATAATGGCAAGATCATTAATGTAAGTACCTAAGTAAACAGTTTAATTGTTGATAGATTCGCTTATCCGTAAGAAAATAATCGTGCCATTTTGATAATAAAACTGCGTGATATATTAAATTATAGAATTTATAATTTCTACCTTAAATTACTAATTTATTAAATGTGTTCGCTTGTATCCATATCAGACGGGCCGAATCGCGGATAGCGAAGTGCAAATACCCGCTAATACAGGCTTTTATAGCTCTAATCGTCCATGCGCTTGGTAGCTGCAAGGCGAATTGTTATAAAATGCTTACCAGTAGTTCAATTCACTATTAGGCTTGGGTTAGTAGTAGGTTTAATATTGTAATCTAGCCCCAATCGGTAAATTAAAACGTAAAATAATCATTAGAGAATGATATCAGTGGAAAGCAAAAGCTCCAATCTCAACTCAAATTGGAGTTGAGCCCCTATCGGTATTTTATAACTTATCATTAAAATCATGACGCGACCGTACAAATTATTTTTAATTAAATGCGGTAGGTGGAGAGCTGAAATTTCAGCTGTCCATGCGCTTTGTAGCTGCAAGACAAATTGGATTCCAGCACTTCATCTACGTATAGGTAACATAAATTTTCCATATATTGAATTCTCGTTAGATTTTGCATTCGTAAATGTATTGGGTCTGGAATTAATTAAGTTATGTCAGTGTACAGCGCCTTTGAGGTGATTTTTCATAAAAATGGCGCTTAACAAGTTATCCAATTATTATTATTATTATTATTATTGGCGGATTATTCCTTTCTTATGAGTCGAAGAAGACCATTTGATACGGGGATAATGAGATGGTGAACAAATCTAGGCTCAATATTATTAATAAAGCGGACAGTGTGAAATCGAACCTAAGGCTTCGAACGCTGGAGCCAAACGCTCTTATCCCTACACCAAGACGTGGGAAATAAAAAATCTTAGAATCATCCACGAATTTTAAAAAAATTGAATTTAAATTTAATTTATAACGTATTCTGAACGTAGCACAGATTTATTTCAATGTGCTACGTTAAATATATGTTTTTCGCTCAAATTTATGGGTATATTCGAGTCCCAGCTTATATTGACTTTACGATTGTGGCTTTCATCCTTGGCCTTAGTTGTTCAAATCCTGCTTCAAAAGCAGCGAGATAATTTATGAAATAATACGTAACTTAAAAAGATGATCGAATTCGCGTGCTACCAAAAGCTGTACATAATTGTCGAACATCGCGTGCGTTTTACTGCAGATGTCAAATTAAGTCTCATCAATTGCACAGTTCGCTACTAACTTAAATTTTCCTCTAAAATGTCATACAAATTGCGGATTTAAAAAAAACATACCCATATTATATTTAAACCACCTGTTTCTACGGTTTTTTAGTCGTAATCAAAAATTATTGATACAAATGTCTTAAGCCCACTTTATATGGCGCAGTTTACTACACAGTTTTCTGTGCAGTCTGAAAACGGTCCCGTATAAAGCTAAAACTGCATGAAAAACTGTGTGCTAGTGTCAGATTTAAGCTGACATGACAGTCAATGTTTTTTTTTAAGTAGACATTGGTTTATTGTATGCTTTTAAATACGTAAAAAACCAATAACATATTTACAATATTAGCTAAATATACAATTTCCTGAGAGCAAACATACGATAATAACTTACAATCGCGTTTCAAAAAATACACATATTTAGCGTGTCTTTTGACAGAAATTTGACAGACTGCACAGTTTTCTGAACAAGAAACTGTGTAGTTTTCTGAACAAGAAACTGTCCCATATAAAGCGGGCATTAGGCTGAAAGAGACAGTCGTAAAATGAGTTTAATCTAAGCTCGGAATTATGTTTTAACCGTAGAAAAATATTCTGAACAGCTTAGATTGATTTTACTGACTTTTTGTAAGCGTTCAGAATATGTTCTAGAAATCAAGTAGCACGCAATCACATGCTCACAATCGTGCTAGCAAAACATATTTTGAATTCAGCTTTGATCCATTATACGACTATGATTTTAAGCGTTAGATACAGGAACATAGCACAACTGTTCAAAACAAAAATTGCTCGGTCAATTCGGAGAGATTTTAATGTAATTTGAACGCAAATGCTTGCGTAGCGCAGGTCGTTTTCGTCCAAAGTATGTACATGTTTCAACGCTCACCAAAACTGAGCAATTGTCTCCTAAAATGGCCGTTTCGATTTGTAAATAACTTAATTACTTAATGGTTTTTTATTGTGTTTTGCGTGTTCATCAAAATAAAGAAATATCGGTTAAGATGAGATAATAATAGTTTAAGGTGCGTTTATTTAGAAGACTGGTCTGACATAACGAACTGAAATAATAATAAGTCGTATTGAAGAGCGTACAAAACGAAGCTTCGCAGATGAAACAAAACTGATTATAATAGTATCGGACGAGCAAAAGGAAATGAAAAGCCGGGACAACCATTTGAAGGGGGCCGAGAGAATTAAGATAATTGTAAACAAACAAACAAAAGAACTTGAAAATATTAAAACAATACTTAAAGGATATTTTAAAAAAATAAGGAAGTTAAAAGGCAAGGTGACGCTACTCGTCTAAACCCAAAAGGCGCGAATTGTTGGCTTCATCGAGCTGGAAGGAGTGGAGTTTGGTAAGGGAACAGTGCAAGATGATGAAGGAATCGCTAAGGAAAAGGAAACTTATGCAAAAAGAGCTCCTCAATTGCTGTTAATTATGAAGCTACAGAAACGCAAGATCCTACAACCCTTCAAAACCGAAGTGATAAACTAAGTTTGGGTGAGGAAGGTAATTTGGTAAGATTGAACTCGGGACCAGCTTGATACGTGAATGTTACTAACGCGTAGGAAGTAAAACTCGGCGAATAAGATTCCAGTTAGATACTGCATCCAATGCACACAGTAGTTCCAGCTAGTTGGATTCTAATAGAGCAGCGGTGCATCAGGACATCCGAGTCCCACAGAAACTCGACACGTTCAGTTAACTTTTATTCTACGATTCAAATTCTTATGATACTTCGCAATTCAGAATTGCACTAAGCTACATTTTCCCATTACCAGCATGCTTTGTCAAAATTAAAAGTAAAAATGAGAATATCATCACAATTGATATGTCAAGTAATCTCTCACATTGTCCTCGAGTAGTGCTCGACGGTAGAATGATGCAATACGAGTTTATAGACCCTGAACGGATAGCACAAACCGTTCGTATTCTTTGTAGAATCTAGTGGGGGCTAGAGCGCCGTGGATAGATTCTAAGAAGAATAGCAGGGATAGTCGTGGAGGTGATAACATGACCCAAACTAACGTTTACCGATCATCTCACAGCGGACGAAAGTCTAAAGCCATCTACTTAGTGGACTCCAGCATGAGGCCGTATTAGATCTATGTACGCGTGGACCACCGGAGAACGAGGATGGTCATGTTAAGGGCCCAACATAGTATACACCCTCGAACCGTTCCTCTTATTGAGAGTGAGTCGGACAAGTGAGACCAAAAGGCTAAAAGATACGAAGCGATCAACAGTGCTACATTGCTACAACTTCCTAATATGGAGATGCTCTTAGTGGGAAGGAGGGGGCGGGAGGGAGTGTGCTGGTTTGGGGAAAGTCGAGGGCCGGCGTCAAGGGCAGTACCTCCATCGGTTGTCTCCTGTTTTCGCTTCCTCTTCTTGCCCCTTTGGGTGTTAGCCCTAGAAGACCAATCTGGGTATAGTTGCATGTGGAGCTGCCGTTCCCTGCGCGCTAGCTCGTAATATTTGGCCTGTTCCTCACGCCCCAGCGCGTGCCACTGTCGCGTTATATGAAAACAAAATCACAATCACAAACACCTGCCGCACTGTTGGTCTATTCAGGGAGGGCAAATACTCAAGCATCGTATCGATCCATCACAAATCATAATAGAGGAGATAAATGTGAAATAATAAGTATTCTAGGAGTGTTGTTCTTCTTGCGGCTCTAGGCATCTCCGTCGCGTCGGCTGTAACAGTGTGTAGATTGTATCGTGATCGATACGCGCAAAGGGGTGCTAGAAAAACAGCCTTGTTCTAAGGACACGGTGTATCGATCGAGCTCCTCTAATTGTTCACCGGAAATTTTGATAAAATTTTGTTTGGAACGGTTATGAATTGGCCAATTGTTTGAACGTGGGGTGAAAATTTTGAACCTATTCTGCGTGTCCGATGTTACGACACCTTGAAAACCGATTGCTCTTACATCCTACAGGTTGGAGTGTGAGGGACTAAAGGTAACTGTCACGATCCACTGGTACATCACACACTAACCGGCAAGGCCTAGACAGTAGGAGTCCTAGCGGGGAAGTCACAACCGCTGAGTCAGCCAGCGCTTGTGTCTTCCCCTAGGCAACAAATACTACTTCGCCACCTTTGTTTAGTCTAGAGTAAAGGAAAGCATCGCGCCCCCGGTGACAGGGTTACATGGAAGTGTGTGAGTAACTAACGCACACTGTGAACCACTCCCGCCTTCGGTACCAGTCCGGTAGCTGCTTTTCTAGCACAATTAATCGGTGCAGAGTTCCCAGAATAAACAAATTACACCAAAAATTAACATCACACCAAGCGAAATGTAATATAAACCCACAAATTGAACCTCGACACCAACCCAATGAAACATTTAACACGACAGTCGACCCGCGGAGTTTAGCGCGAAACAAAGAGCTAGGTGGATGCTGTGAGATTCCTATCTGAGATACAACTAGCACAAAACAACAGAGATAGAGACAATACACACTCGTAACGGAAAAGAAAACAGATAGATCAGTAGAAAGTTCGAGATGTTCGGAAGGATAGGAACGGGAGATAAATTAAATAAGAACCCAGTGGAGTAATACGTGGTGGACGGAAAACAGAATAAGGTTAGTATAATCCTTATTATGTTTTGGTCCAAAGTGAAACCCATTGAAAGGAGATAGATCTGAGGGTGGTTTAACATGAGGAATGGGGGAACTTGTTAGCACAATTTCGACTGGGGAATGTTTTAATGTTTGTTTATCGCCTTCGTTCAGCGGCTTTGGTGCTGTACCTCCCAGATCCGCGGGGCTTCTTTCCTTTTTTCCGCTTTTTCTTTTTCGAACCATATCCGTAGTTGTCCCTAGCACTCCATCCGGGGTAAAGCTGCATGTGAAGCTGTCTCTCCTGGCGAGCCTTTTCGTAGTATTTTGCCTGTTCATCTCGACTTAGGGAGTGCCACTGTATCAGCGAGTATACAAAATATCTGTTTTAGTCATTTTCATCGTAAACCTAATTCACCAAGACACAGTAAACATCAAATTCAACTAATTGTATTCTCATGCAGAACGTGGAATTTGGTCTTAAAATAGCTGAAATTTGAAGCGTTATCTCCACACGAAGTTGTATTAACAAAAAAACTTATCACAAAAATAAAATCATTTAATTTCGTTGAGTTCTCCAAACGCTGAAAAGGAAGTGATTTTCAACAAAATAAAAGAAGGAAAATACTAGTACTACTAATGAAAAATTAACTTTAGAATCACAAATCATCAAATTAAAGAAATTTTCAACTTTTTTAAAATCTGATGCTGTATCGTTTCCATCTTCATCCAGTGGGTTTTTGAAGACCTAAATAAAAGCACGGACATATATTCCAAGATTTTATGCTATAAAATTTGGAAAAACATCTTTGATATCTAAGATATTTGTAAAATTGTGAGGCAACGTACCCGTCGGCCAAGTATTTGGTTGATGGCAGCGCTCTCCTTGAGCGTGCACTCCGCGACCACCTTAGCCCGCATTTCTTTCATGTAGAGCATGAAGGCGTTCAGCGGTTTCTTGATATGTGGCTTCTTGTTTTGTCGTTGAAAGAAACAAAGTTATATGTAAGTAATATATAAAAGTAACGATGTCGGAATGTAAGTCCGAGGAGTGGACATGACTAGGGACTTGGGAGTTAGTGGAATTTTGATGTCCGCCTCGTGACGTAGTGGTAAGCACGTTGGGATACCGACGCATAAGGTCGCGGGTTCGATTCCCGTAGGGGGTCACATGAAATTTTTTTTTACATGACGTTTAGATATTAATTAATATTTCATATGTGTTATTTGACTTTGTAAGGACCACAGAGGTGAGGCAA
>JAGVSP010006759.1:0-39338 GCA_022494985.1 Micrasema minimum
GAGTTTTTATTGCTCGTAAACTGGAGTAGTTACATGTAAATCTCTAGGCACTTTGTACACTCATTATAATGCGTGGCTCATCGATCTACAGTACTAGGGGCGGGAGTGATTTTGACGCGTCTTCTGATCGTAAACAACCGTCAATTACGGTGATCGCGGCCTTGATTTGTCAGCTTATTAATATTCCCAGTTCCTGATATATTCCCAATATAGAATGTAGAATCCAACACCTCTGTTATGTTACCTACTCTAAGTATACCTGGTTTTCTCATCATTTATCATGGTTACATATTCGTATTATCTACGTGGAAAAATATTAGCTATGCTACGGAAAATAAAATAAAAAATTGATTAATTAATTATTTACAAAACCAACACAGTCGTTACAGTAAATAATAATATAAAATTTTAACTTAAGCATTTTCGGTGCCTTCTACGCAATGAAGATTACTTAATAAAAATGTTCTGTATATTATTGTATAGTGATTATAAACACAATAATTATGATATAGCGAAAGATTTAATAAAAGCGATATAATGTCAAATGAAAACGTTTGGTATGCATGGAAAATCGCTTAAAAATAATTTAAACAATTTTGTGCAATTACGTCTTCGTAGATTACTGAATAAACCCTAAACGTAGCTGTGCTAAAATGTTCCTATGGAAGCGGTGCATTAAAACATTAAATAAAATGTCCGGTTCTTAAAATGAGAGAAAAAAAATTCGTTTGTTGATATCGGAAAAATAGTTAAATTGAATGAAATAATGTTTTATCGCAGTTCCATAAGTGTTATGGAACGTCGCATCTATAAATTAACATGATTACAAGTACACTATTTTCTACACATAGTGGTTTAATCGTTTCCCCTGTCTTTACGTAAGAGTAATATATTAATATTATTAAAATAATAATTAAAAGGCTTGTGCCGGGGCAAAGGCAATGCTCGACAGAACATGAGAGCAACAAACATCCAGGACTTAACCTCTTGTTGACCTTATGGCCATAGGTGATAATGAGGGTGAGAGAATCTCCAATGTGTCAGAGGAGATTTTAGAAATTAATCATTTTTATAATCGTTATAGCTAAACTGTCTCGTGTCTCGCGTATTCGAGAGAGTATTCTTATTAACAATAAATTATTGTTATATTAATATTATTACTGTTCATAATAAGCTGCATAAACAAAATACTAGCAGTTGATATTGCTTTTAGGGTTGGATAGGCTAGAAGAGGTGCGTTTGTGTGATCTTATTGAATATTTTTTTATTCTTCTTTGTATCAAAGATGATACGAAATAAATTATTATTATTGTTATTATTATTATTATAACGATCAACACATAATATTTATTTAAGAGAATGCGCTGCCACGTGACTGCAGTGTCTCCATATAACCGTAGTCCTTGATTTTTTCCCTGGAATATCTAGAGCAATGATTTTTTCACATTTTTCACACTCGCGCGTCGTCTTATTTTCCGATAATTTATTTGTCATAGGAGATAAATTCATTATTTTAAAAATAAGACGATCCAAACACACTTCTGATCGATTCTAAAAACGTTTGTTTTCACACTAATGACGGGACCGTTAATTTATTTTTTAAGTTTATTTGGGAAGGTACCTACCTACATATCTTCTGTCACTGAAATATTATTTATTTATATATTTAATATAAGTATATCAGAAATACAATATTGAACAATTTAGTACACAGTTGAAAGTTGTACAATATTGAACAATTTTATTTAGAAGACTAGATGATTTGACTTACGTTTCAGCGCTAGTCCAAGGTGCACCATAATAAAAAATATTTAAACCCTGTAAACGCTTGAATATCAACATTCCAGAGCTTGGACGAAGCTTCTCATATCTGTTAAGATAATATAATGAGTTGATGTTTGTGTTTGTTCGCAGCCGCCACTCCCGGCACTCCCGCGCCCCCCGCAGCCTGTACTCCTACAGAAGTGGCGCTGCGCCCTCCGTCGCTTCCACGGCCAGAACGAAAACCTCGAGAAAGGTAAATCACGATAATATTAACTTTACATGTTTCAAGTTTTATTAAATACTGAAGTGGGCAAAGTGACTATACTTGCGGTACCTGAGGGGGGATCACGAATCCACCTACAGCTGTTATAGAGTTCTGGGGGACTCTCTTTCAGCTGCACATAGAGGAAAAATACTATAATATTTCATCTACTCTATGCAGCTTAGTGAGGGGGAGGAGGATATATTCGCATATCCCCCCACCCCTCGAAAGTCACCCCCCTCAGTATCGCCGTTTACTTATTCACAGAAAATACAAATATTTACATAAAAAAGAAAACAATGAAAAAGTAACTAAAATAATTACAGCAATCAACACATTACACATACGGAAGAAATAATAACAAACAAAAATAATATGAGTAGACTTCCCACTGGACGGAGAAAGAGAGAAGGGTCTATAATACCAACCCCGCAAGGGGTGTACAGCATCCTTGCCTTCCGCTCGAAAGGAAGCACAGTCCATACCGAAGTTAGCGCACATTCAGGAGCAGCTCATGCAGCGACCCTGAGGATTCTCCAACGCGACACCCAGATTCTTATGGTACCTTTAATGCAGTGAAAGCCCCACCCTTTCCCTGACTGTTTTATGGTACCTAATCATCATCACCATAATACCACATCCGAAACGCGAATATTAAAAAAAAATTGAAGTAAGATGAAATATCTCAAAAATTTACCCAAAAATAAATAAAAAATGTTGAAAATAATATTCATTTCAAAACCGAAAACAATGACGTCACTCCTTGCATCTCCGTCCCGCGTTAGAATGCATAGATTTTTGACAGATTTGTTACTGGCTGGAGAAATACCACCTACCGCCGCGCCCTCAGCCACCCGTTTTATGACGTCACTCCTGCAAAAATGACGCACCTAGTACATAGTTGTGTTTGGCGCGGCATTTGATATTATAGAGTTTTAAAAAATCGTATCTTCATTAATAACACAAAAAAAAAAATACAAAATTGTTTTTTTGCTTAGTTAAATCGTGCGTTAATAGAAAAAAAAATTGAAAACAGTGGCATTGCTAATTGTTCTGCATTTTGCGTAAACGGCACGGTGCGTATAAAATGAGCCTTAACTTATTTTATCTTACCAGCACAAGCATTTCAAGCACAAGCCGCTTTTAGGCTTCATTGAAAATGAGTAATAGTAAAATAAAATATAAACCATAAAAACTCAGACCAAGAATTCTCTGTCTAAGCATAAAACTAATGTTTCCTCACTAGGGTATTCGTTTTTTTTCGAAACGTTAACAGATTTATAAGAACGATTATTTTTTATTCTCTCATATGCAATAGAGCTTCTGTTTTATACAGTGTATCAAATTTAATAAAGTTATTAGACTTTGGTTTTTCCTCACAATAGACTGTCAGGTAATTTCATATGGACCACGTCGCGAATCGATCCCGCGACCTCAAGCATGGTAGTCCAATACACCACGAGGCAGACAATATGAAATACTTTAAATGCAGTTTTGCATTAAAATAGTTCATTTGTGATACATTAGACTGGCGCTGAAGCGGAAGACTGATCATCTAGTCTTCATGTAACAATTTATCAAGATTCACTGTAGTTAGTGTACCAATACAGTGCCCTATGCGGCATTAGGACCGGATAAGAGAAAGTAGTAGTAGTTAGGTAGTTTACAAGAGGTGTCAAGGCATACACAATCGACCTAATTAATATATTATTATATTTGAGGCCAAAGGACCGTGGGTGGCTCAACCTACATAGTCTTCGTACTTCAGAAGCTATACGCAAATCCTGACTGGCCATGAGACTATTACTGCCAGACTTCTGACTTCTGCCAGTTGTTCTCAGCTGAGGCTGTTTAACGTTTGTGTATTAGAGAATATAATATTCATTTCCGAATAGTGCCTGGGATAAATCTGTGATAAAATGGAGGTAATAGTTTTTTACTTATTGTAGAGCTAATTTTGTAGGTGTGTTGCACTATACCAACTAGCACGCATAATTTGAGTGTAAACATAGACCCACGCAACGTAACCATTTGCCGGCATTTAAAACAGGTGATTTACCTACTTTGAATGCATGCATGTAAACGGGTGATTGGGAGACGTTGGGTAACTAATAAAAGTATTATTTGAACTTAAATTTAATGCGATCTCTCAGGCGAATGTGTGGTAAAACCATGTATGATAGGTGCACTAATGTTGAAATTAGAGCAGAATGCAAGGCTGAGATAAGCATTATCGACAAAATTAAGAAAGGTCTTTTACGTTGGTTCGGTCATGTAGAGCGAATGGATGATGAAAGAACGGCTAAAAAAATATATGATGCGACTGTGCCTGGATGTAGAAGTCGAGGAAGGCCGAGAAAGACATGGCATGATCAAGTAAAACAAGTGCTTGAAAGTGGGCATGTAAGAAGTCGGAATAATCGACGTGCGTACCTGAGAAGATGTATGAATGTGGAGGAAGCAAGAGAAGTATGCCAGGACAGAGTGGTGTGGCGTTCTATCATCTTTGCCTACCCCTTCGGGGAAATGGCGTGATGGTTAGTTAGTTAGTTTTTAAATTTAAAACAAAGTGATTTTCCCAATACATAGAATGTCGTTTTTGCAGTTTAATTCTGATCTTTCCTGGTTTTTGAACAAAATGAAAAGTAAATTAATATTATAAAAACTTTAATCTAGATTAAACAAATCACGTTTTTTAGAATCCTGGGGCCTTAGCACAGCCACGATAAAGTAACAAGCCCCCACCCCCACCATCTATAACCAGTTCTGGTTCCCTAAAATTGAGATTTCTGAATGAAAATACGAAAATAGTGGTATTTTGATAACGTATCTGATGCAAATTATGTATACACATAGAAATCAAACAAAAGCATTTTAAAATATTTTAACTTATTTTTAATTATTAATAAATAATATATACGATTAAAATGCATATTATAAAAAATATCAGTAAATAAGCATCATTCGTTATTAATTGTCCGAACGAGGATCGACAGACAGAAATGAGGACTTACCAGAAGCAGGACTCTCCACCAGCACCGGGAGCAGGCGACTGAAGGACCATCAGGGGGAGCTGAGCATCCCTGGAATACTTCGGAACACCAAGGACTTTGTGCGGACACAAACGAGGTTCACCGGAACACGATTTCACTGCGATTCGGAGGTTTTGGGTTTACGGATAGGTATTAGGAACGGAACTATAAGAAAATCAGGACTTGGAGTAGCAGAATTTTTTTCTACATTTTTATCTTCCTTGATACTTAGCTAGTTTTTTTTTCTAGGCTGGGCTGAAGGTGGACGCCATGACGGCACCGAACCCCTTCTGCCCCAACATCCGGGGAATGTGCTGCCTGATGCTGCTCCTGAACCTTGGTCTCATCCTCGTCACACTTGGATTCGTCATAGTCATACAATTCTTCGAGCCTCTCTTCGTCTGGTAAGTTGCAATTACATTTTAATGAAGATTTTTATATTTGTAAGTTACTAATATTGTAACTAATTCATTAAAATATCTATGAAGAAAAAAAATCTAAATTAAAAAATAAAGTTAAGGTGTACCTAAGTGTTGAATAATGTGTGATATATGTGTTTATTATTGTATACATGGTGTAACAAAACTCGTAGTACAACCCGAAAACTGGTGAATCATATTTGGAGTCGAATGTGTAACGCGACTTTTTAATCTGAACTAAAAAAGAATTTTTTTTTTTCTTCTCATAAAAGCTTTCATAAGTGCTGCAGATAATTAAGTAAAATTGCACAAATTTATATTAAAATACTGTTTTTATTTTGCTTTATTTATGGGTAGTATTAATTTGACTAAATTTGACAACAGTTTGCTCAAATAGACTCCAAATATTATGTAGATTCACTGTTTTCCTGCTTGAACATCAAGTTTTGTTACACCGTGTATATAAAATATGAATATTGTGTATTAGAATGCACTTTATATTTCAAGAAATTAAAAAAATATATAATAAAAATCAAAAATTTTAAAAATTTTAGGATTAGTGTGATGTTTTATAATAGTTTTTCTTTATTTCAGGATTCTGGGTATAATGACTTCGGAATATTCGTTCCTGACATCTAGATGGGTCAAATATTCCAGCATGATCTATATGCGTTGTGTGGTGTGCCGAGATGCGCCCCGGAGCATGCATCCTGAGGACCTCTACTGGACCCAGAACTGGTCCAAGACCATCGGTCCTTCGGAGATCTACTACCGGGCGGGATCTTCAAGCGTACGGCGACGCTGACTGACCGCTACTTTTCCGACGCTACTCGGTCAGCAAACTCAGCGGGAAATACTCGCGATTGAGAGAGCATCAAACTCAGCCGAGACTGATTCGGAAAACCATTCGCTTTAGTAGAATAAAATTTTTTGATTGACCCATAGTTTTCGAGAAAATTGAATACGAAGTTGATTTTTTTTTAAGATTTTTTTTTGGCAAATTGTTATCAAATATCATGTATTTAGTTAAATTTAATACTATCCATATAGAAAACAAACAAAAAAAACCGCGTTTTAATAAAAATTTGAGCAATTTTACTTAATCTCCTATACTTACGAAAACTTTTGGGAGAAAAAAAATAATTTTTTTTTCAAGCTCAGATTAAAAAGTCGTATTACACAATTGTCTCCAAATACGATGTAGATCACCAGTTTTAGGGTTGTACTACGAGTTTTGTTACACCCTGTATAAAGTATGGTTGACCAATGATTGCTTCAATGTCCATCTTAATCTAAATGAAGCCTAAGACACCCGCAGCTGATGTACAAGTATAATAGTTGGAAATGTATCATTTAAAAAATAATATTTTACCTTTTTCTTAATAACGGCCTTCTTCATACAAAAAAGTCACAGAAAATGGCCACTAAGTGCTTTTGCCACCTTTGCTTCTTACCCCTCAAATAATATTATTTATACGGATGGCAGATATGTGACGTATCTGCTAACGGAAAAAAACGAATTTATGAGTAAGTAAGCTAAATTGGTAAAATGTTCAACATGAGAATTTCCTGTAAGCAAAACATATTAACAACAATCTTGTATAACGAAAGCGAAATACAGTAGTAGCAATCTAAACAATTGTGTAAAATTTTTTTTATCAATCTTGTCTGTAAAATGGGCATAAAGGTCAGTTACCTTTTGTTTTAGAGTAGGATTGCTCGCTAAAAGATTTTCTTATGAATTATTATTCTTGGCTCTTTCTGGGCTGTGTTCAATTACTTAAAAGAGTTCATCGCCTGAGCAAAAACAATTTAATGTTTCTGGTTTAGTGAAAAACAAAAAAATTACATAATAAAATTACATTTACTAGTATAATGGGTAATACTACTTTGGGCAATTATCAGTTGTAGTTCTTGAACATCGCCCAGTATAATGAACAACAAAATCTTATTTAATAGTAATGTACCTACCAGTGATGTTAAAAATAAACTATAAATATTATGTATGTGTATTATGGTGGTCATTCTATGTGTGAATTATCACTTATATGTCACTTATATGTTGGAAGTTTTTCATGAGAAGCCAATCCATAGCATATCGCACAGGTGCCCAAAAATATATGATATTTTCCACACATTGATTTACTATAATTTCTGTTCTAACAAAACTAACATTCATATAAACATTTCTCTATTATTAGCTGTCTAAAGCCGTGGAAAAATATATTAGAACATACTATGTGGTTGCCATAACTCTTAACAAAATTATTTCATTATTATTGTCTCAAGTCTTCCACGCTTATTCAACTAAGTTATGAAAAGTTATTTAAGTTTTTTTAATGTTTTATTTTTTATTTCATGAATAGAGCAAATTAGATGAATTTTAAGCGGAAGAATCAGGAGTTGGAATGATATTTAATATAGTAACAGATTAGTTTTGTAAATAATAATATTTACGGAGTAATATTAAGTGAATTATTTTTGTAATTCGTATATGCCATGTATGTAATAATGATTACTGCTTCCATAAAAAAACTATTAATTGTTCTAAACTTGACTTATAATTTATGTACTCGTTAATTCAATTAAAACATTCCATCACACAACACATTATTTTATTTAATTACCTATTTCAAACTGTTCATCGCAAGAAACATTACAAATTTAAAAAAAAATTATCAACAATTATCGTAAATTTGTTCTTACAATATACAAAAAAAATTACATTAAAAATAAACAAATAAACACAAGATGGAGAACCATTTTTTTTATTAAGTTTCAAAAATTTACACATAAATCTTTTACAGTAGAGTATTATTAAAAATATTTAAATAAAATTATATTTAATTATAACCTAAAACATACATGCTAAAAGTGAAATTTTTCAAAACTCTTTAATTATTTAGTATGTTAAAAATTGTAAAAAAACAATTTTAAATATTTTTAGAATTTAGTAACTATGTATTTAATAAATTCACTGATGGACATTTTAAACTCAAGTAATCATTAAATGAAAGCTAAAAACCTTAATTTATATCTACATTATTAACTCTACACTTGTACTGAGCTTTATTCCAACGTTGTCAAATTAGGCCGATGTTGGCCTAAAGTGTTTTCAGTGGGAACTCTTCTTTCTGCTGAAAACATTTTTGGAATCAGTTGAAAACATTTAAAACTTTGTACGAAACTTTGAATACTGTTTACTATCCTCTGCACTAACTTAATGTCCTCCATCTCTTCTTAGACAAATTGACACAACATCTCAAAAATAAATACAGAATTTATTTACATGTAAAAAACATTTATTAAAATGAAGACTAATATTACTTTATAAACTAAACATCTAAATTTATGAGGAATATTTCATAAGGAATAAAAAAAAACATATTCTATAGTAGTCTTGACATATCGTCGACGGCAGAACCACATTAAATAAACTTAAGTCATGGAAATTTTAACAGTGAAATGATAAAATTAAAATAGATGTACTTACTGAATTTTCGAGATTTGAAAGTATGACTACACTATAGAAATGTTAAGACTTAGTATTTAAAGAAAATGTACATATTTTTTTATAATGAATCAGTTTATAAAAAATATGATAAATAGCACTAAACTTCTTTGAAGTTTCAAATATCCAACATTCAGATCGAGGAGGGTAATTATTAGAATAATATAACATCAACTTAATCGTATCAAAGTGCGATATCTACAAGTTGTATGAGACAAATATTTATTGTACTTAAAAAATGCAGTATTGTAGAAAATGTGTTATCATAATAAATGTTGAATATAACAAATATGTTTTAGCTGGTGTTAAAAAAACTATTATAAAAATATGTCTATGTGTTCAAATTGAAGATAATGCAAACATACTTGAATAATAATTAATTAACAAAATTGATAACCGTAAGTACACTTGTTATTATCTATTACTGTATAGAATAATCTGCAGAAATACAGATAAGTAGTGGATGGCTGAACCGAAGATAAATACTAACATTAATCATGGTCAAATGTTCAATATTCATGTAAAAATATAAAACTCCACGTGACAAAATAATTAGCACTGATTGTCACAACCAGAACAGAGGTACACAACTCACAGTCACACAAGTTCACCGGGTCTAAACATGTTAGAAGTCATCGTCAGAAGAGTCATCGTTGAATGTGTATTTGGTAGGTTTCTTGGCTCTCGCTGTGGGCCGACTCTTGGGCGCCGCCTTGACTTTGCTTGAGCCGTCACTGGGAACAAAGTCATCCGACTCTGATCCGGACCCCTTTGCAGCTTTCTTAGGCTTCTTTGCGGGTTTTGAAGTTTTCTGCATGGCAAAATTGACACATCAGTTAGACATAATAGCCAAGAAATAATTATTCCAAAAATATTTTTAGGGTAGGTATTCATAAACAAGAATATTACATGGCACTGGGCCATATAACATGCACCTCTAGAGAGCCTTAACCATGTTTGCCTATTTTACAAGGCATCAGGTTCGCAGATCTCTGGACGTCCACTGCTGACAATCTGTCAGCAGTTTACATCAGAACTACAGTACGTGGACCTAGCTTAGGAAGGTGCACGGGAACTGGTGGCCGATTGCTTAATGCTTGAAGGCTGTTTGTGGAATTCAAATGTAGGGAACAATAAGGAATATGTTGATGATGTTTGGTATTAAAATGGGACATATTTATAGTATGGTTTTGTAAAATCACTTTTGATAATATGTATACAACGCAATTGTGATGTGGTGACCTTCAGGTTTCTTGGAGTCTTGCTGTTTGTAGAGAAATATAATTCAAATGTTTGGTATTATAAGGGATATGTTAGAATGGTTTTGTAAAATCACTTTTCTACAAGATAGAATATGAAAGCAGTCAATAAGAAATAGTACGTAGGTTGACTGTTGTGTTGGGGAAATGGGACTATTTATGGGCAATTTTACAAGATGTGGGTGACTCACCTTCTTGGATAATATACAACGCAATTGTGATTGTGGTGACCTTCAGGTTTCTTGGAGTCTTGAATTAATACTCTTGCTTGACAGTAGAGAAATATATTTCATTTATATTGTACAGTATGTAGAATATAAGTGGACAATTTAATAAGAAAAGGATTAAGACAACTGTTCTGCCAAGAAGTTAGTAGGAGAATGGCTGGCTTCTCTAGCTATGCGGGGTATAATAGTACGTAGGTGTGGCTGTTGTGTTGGAAAAGTTCTTGGCGGGGCGTTTGGTTGCCATGGTGGGCCCGGCCAGCAGCTTCCTCTTGCCAGCGGCGGGGGCCTTCTTAGGCGGCGGGGAGGGGGCGGGGGCCTTCTTGGGTGGTGGGGAGGGGGCGGGGGAGGGGCTGCGGGCCGCGGGGGCGCGCGCCGGGCTGTCTGAGTCGCTGTCCGATATCACGTACGGCTTGGCGGCCGGCTTCGACTTCACAGGAGAAGAGTCCGACTTGGATTCTTCCATCAGCGAGTCAAACAAGTTGTCTGCAGTCAAAATGAGTATACTTTAATTCATACTTTATTGGCAGAAAGAATATTGTTGCCGTTCAAGCAGAAGTCACTAACTCTAAGAACACTGTTAAGAGGCAATCAATGTTTATGATTTTATTGTGCTTAAAAGTGATAAAATCTTCACAAATGTATTACAAGTGCAGTGTGTATTGATCGCTTATTAGAATTTACGCAAACGAAGAACATAAATGCCTTACATTCTAATGACTTTACGTATGATGACTTGTAGATTCTCTAAAACGTTTTACATTTGATGCCATAATATGCTAAGATACTTCCATCCCTAAGGTTTAAAATTGCTCATAATTATTTACATTGTTGTACTATCCATGTATGGGAATGCAAATAACTTTGTTTGTAGTCTAGTGAAAGAAAAAAATTGCATTACTGACCAAATATATAATGACAACCAGTCTCTTGTGAATTTAAACCAAAAATAATTACCCAGCAAAACAATAGTTTTATTTAAAATTATAGAAAATATAGTATATTTAAAAAAGAGATATTACCAGAATCCAGAGGACTGGGTTTACTGTTTCCATTCTTCTTAGCGTGTATTAAATCATCATCACTGTCGCTGTCTGCAATAGTTGCTTGCGGCCGAATAGACTCTTCTTTATTTTCAAACAACTCTGGTTCCGATTCAGATTCACTCTTGTCAGAATTCAATAAGGATGTATAAGTGTTAATCTGAAATGTGAAACCAAATATTGATTAGTTACCTTGTATTTAATGAACTGCCAACTTTTGGTTCAGCCATTTCCAATGGGCTAGTTTTCAGCCAATACGTTTAAACATTGAGCTTTCTCAAGCCATTTGATGACTAATCCAATATTACCTTGGTTGCTGCCCTCCTTGCATTCGCCCGTTCTCTAGGTACAGTTGGCTGCACTGTAAAGCTCGCTTCACTACCAGACATATCAACGTCATCCTCACTATCAGAAATAGCCTTCTTCTTTTTCTAAAATAATACAAAAAGTTATCATCTACACAATACACTCTACACATAACAAATAATACAAAAATGAGAGTACGGTACATACAGCTGCGGCTTTGGGAGCACCAGGTTCCTTTTTGAATACCAATTTGGACTGCTTCATGCCATCAGTGACTTTCTCTTTCTCTACTTTTTCTTTCTTTACCTTTGGTAACTTGGTCTTCTTCTCGGCAGCCATTGGGCTAATACCGCTTGGATCATCCTGAAATTTAAATGTACATTGTTTATAGTTTCTTTATTTTTCAAAATAGGATACAAATAATGTCACTTTTTGAAGTCAATTAATAAAAACAATGATTACAAAAATCCAAATAATAACATAAATGATCATAAAAACTAACATAAAATTGATTTTTTTTAATTAATAAAAAATGATTACATATAAGTATCAAAACTTGGCGTTTAAATTACAGATATACTTGTATTGCTTTTTTATACTATTTCATTTTCAGCAGCCATGCTGCTTTTTGCTTTTACTATTTCTTTATATTTCATCACTGATATGAAACAACGCAGTTGCATGTTTTTTTCATGAAATGAATTTAAATTGCAAATAAAACATTGTTATATCTTATCATTAGGTTACACTTGTCACCACCTTTAAATATCTTTGTACAGGTCCCCTATATTCTCCGTTGATTAGGAATTTACTTACAGGATCATATTCCTTCTTGGTCTCTTTCCTCTGTTTAAGCTTCTCAGCAGCCACAATCCTCTTGATGAGGTCATCATGAATCTTGGGTTCAATCCTTCTTCCGTCATTAGACGGTAATGTATCCAAAATGGATTTCCTACTTTTATTATTCTTATTCTGGAAAAAATTTATGCAAGAAATAAATAGAGGTTTAGGCAAGTTGAGTTTTGAAAACAGTATTGAATGAATTCTTCTCTATTTCATGAAAAGTTTAGAAACAGACATATCACCTTATTTAGTAGGTACTACTATAACTGCACCTGATGGTGCATAGGGCACTGAATTGAAACAAGTGGAGTGAATTTAGTAGGTAAATTATATTAATTTAAGAATTACAATTATTACCTTCTTTTGTTCAACCTTCGGGTGCATTAAAATAATTAAATTTGTTAAATACATTTGGAACAAATATCAACCAAATTAGTAAATTATTTTTTCAAAGTTAAAATACAATAAATGATTGAAGAAATTATACAAACCATTATTGCTTTAGTCTTTTTGCTAACTCCAAGTTCATCATTTCGTTCCTTTTCTTCAACAATATCTAGTTTATCTACGAATATATCCAGATCATCCCTCCAAAGCATTGATGGTGTTTTTGCTCTGAAAAAATATGTGAACAATTATTATGGATACTCTTTATAAGAAAAACATTAATAACAGGTCTCTAAGCCAATGATATTTTTTTTAATTTTAATTTATTTGGGATATAAACTGATGAACAGGTTATACATAATATAAAAAAAAAAGGTAATTAACAGTAACAGGCCTGCCATTCAATTACATGCAAGTTACTAATGTTAAGAAAAAAACAATATACATACTGCAGTGCATTCAGTTCGGCAATTCTTTGGTCCCGCTGTTTCAGCAGATCGTCTTTCTTTTCTTTGGTCAACATCCACATGGACATTCCAAGGAGATAATTAAACTTTTTCACATCACCCAGTTTCTGGAATGCTATATCTGAAAATTAAATATTACCGTTAAATATGTCTAGCAATAACGTTTTTAAACAAATAAAACTATGTTGAGATAAATTATTCACTTATAAGCAATAGTTTTTAAGTGTTACCTGGATCAACTGGTTTTCCTCCTTTTCCAGGCTTCACCTCTTCTTCTTTCTCCTCTTCACTCTCTGCTTCTTCCTCTTCTCCGGTCCCTGATTCTTTAGCAACCTTTTTCTTCCAAGTGGCAATAGGATCGGGGTCGTATCCTTTTTTAAAAAAAAACATTCAATAATTTGTCACCAATTTTTAAAAAACTCATAAAATTATTTTATGAACCACTTAGTAGCCATTCAACTTTCTTTTAAATACTATTTTTTCTATAATTTATAATATTATATTACCTCGCCTTATCAACTCTTCGACCATGACTTTTCTCTTTTTGTTCTCAACTACAAGATCCTTGTCACATTTCTCCAAAATAAACCTGGCCTGATTAGAGAGTTTATCAGCTTCAGCTTTCAACTGCCCAATAAGATAGTTCTTACGTTTGACGTAATACTTGAGACGCAGGCCATAGAACTCACGAAGAATCTCTTCAACTTTATCATATCTGGCGAACAAAGATTTGTAGAAAATTAGAAACAAAAAATCAATATTAATGTTAATACAAAATATACACAAACAAAATCTGTTGGTTTCTAACTTACTTGTGCAAGCAATTGTTTTCATCAAAAGCATTCATGGTAGTTAGAGACACGGTGGTTTGAAGTTTGAAAACTTTGTGAATGCCCTCTGCTTCTACTTCAAATAACTTCCCAGGGAGTAAACTTATTATAAACTTCACTGTTGTATCAGTGTTATATTCCTAAAAGTTAACATTAATTTAAATTGAGAGTCAAAATAGATAAAGAAAAAGTTCATTTGTAAAAAAAAAGGAAAACAAACCTTGTACTCAGAGATAACAGGTTTGACCTTCTCGCTGCCAAGCATGGGTTCTAGAACATTCTCCTTATAGTTCTGTGTCCAGGTGCCCACCGGCAATTCGGTGATCTCAATCCTGTCCCCGGGCAGTACGGAGGCCTCTCCGGAGATAACATACTTCTCCTGGAAACCCTCGACGGTGCCGCGGAAGTCCTTGTACCACGGGTGCATCGGCTCAGGCTCATCACCATCTAGCATCCGCCTATTATAAACATTTATCATTAATGGTACCAAGTGGTGCAAAAATCCAACTGTGAAAAACCTATATAAAAATTTAGTATTAAACATACCTTATATTCTTAACAATATCTCTAGGATTGAAGGTGGGGATCTTAGTGGACCAGCCAGTTCCGATACCTTCAGCACCATTCACCAGTACCATGGGAATAATGGGCACATAATACACAGGTTCTATTTTCTGATTGTCTTCAAACTCATGCTGCAAGTGGATAATGGTACTTTGTTGTAAAAAATAAACAAATAAATTGGCAAGTATAGGATAAGACCAACATGCTTTGTATATTAATACATGAAATGAATAAAATGACCTGGGTATGTATATTAATTATTTATAAAATTACCGTTAGAAGAGGGTCATCGTGAGGATGGAAAATAAGCCTCGTAAGTGGCGACATCATGGTGAAAATATAACGGGGACTAGCGCTATCTTTACCCCCCGACAATCTGGTGCCAAACTGACCTCTGGGCTCCAAGAGGTTGATGTTATTGGATCCCACATAGTTCTGAGCCAAGTTAACAATGGTGGAACACAGCGACTGCTCACCGTGGTGATAAGCAGAATGTTCTGCAACTGAGCCGGCCAGTTGGGCAACTTTGACTTCACGTTTGTCATTACGCTTAATACACGTAAAAATAACTTTCCTCTGCCCAGGCTTCAAGCCGTCTATCATAGATGGAATAGATCTTACATTATCACCATTAGAGAAGAGTACCAACTCCAGATTAATAAAGTCAGAATATGTAACGGTGCGAGTTTCTTTAGTGTACAAATAACGCTCGGATAATCCGATTTCTCTTCTTCGCTTCACTTCTTCCATGTGATTGGTTAGCCATTCTTTACGTTGATCGGCGGCCTTCTTGGAGAACGCCAGTTCGATGTTGTGATCATCAGTAGATCCTCCGTACTTAAACCTGATACGATGTCGTTCCATATTCTGGAAGTACTCTCTCGCTTCCTTGGATGTGGAAGTACCCAAACCTTTGTAGTACTTGATGTTGTACGTGTGATTGTTTTCCGTGTCCCTCTTCCACTCCTCGAACTCTGGCAGAGAATAGAAAGATATCTCTTTATCTTTCTTCGTCGCCTTCACAATAGGCGTGATGAACTCTTCCAAGAAAGGAAGCTTCAGTAGATCCGGCCAATTGTGATGCAGGAAGTTAATTATAAGTCCTTTGATATGGGATCCGTCCTGATCCTGATCAGCCATAATCATCAATTTACCGTATCGCAAAGTTTTCAAATCGTCAACTGAGGTATATTTTTTCTTATACTGAAGTCCAATAATTTTAATTAAATTATTAATCTCTACATTCTCAAGAACTTGCTTGTGTGAAGCTTCTCGAACGTTTAAAGGTTTTCCTTTGAGAGGAAACACTCCGTAGTGATCTCGACCTACAACACTCAAGCCAGACACGGCCAATGTCTTGGCTGAGTCTCCCTCAGTAATAATCAGAGTACACAGGTGAGCGTTCCTCTTACCGGCTTCGTTAGCGTCAACTAGCTTGGGGATTCCCTTAAGCTTGCTCTGCTTCTTTCCTGAGGTTTTAGCCAGTTCTGTTTGCGCTTTGAACTTGGCCCAACTTAATACGGCTTCTACTATTCCACATTTATTCGCAACTGATGTTATAAATTCTTCCGATAAAGTGCACTTAGATCCGAAGCTCTTTACCTGCAAAGTCATGTTCTCTTTAGTCTGAGAGTCAAATGTCGGGTTTACTATCAAACAATTAACAAAGAGCCACATGTGATTTTTGACTTGGAACGGTTTGATGTTAACACCTCCTTTGTTCTTTTTCTTCAACACTTCCATGACTTTTTTGATAATCAAGTCTGTAACATGGTCCACATGCTTGCCACCCTTAGTGGTAGCGATGGAATTCACAAAGGAGACTTGTTGGAACCCTTTGTCCGACAATGTGCAGGCCACTTGCCACCTTTCACTAACAGCTTCGAAGCAAACTTTCAAGGGGGTACCATTATCGTCTTCCTTGCCCTTGATAAATAAATTTATATAATCCTTAAGTTTGTTGACAGGGAGCCGTTTACCGTTGAGGTAAACCTTTACTCCAGTTGATGCTCCTACATCGTAGGCTCTACGAGACATCAGACTGACAATATCATCGTCCAATTTGTCCATTTTGAATTTTGCTAAATCAGGACTGAAAACAATTTTAGTATAGTCATCATCTTTTTCAGACTGTTTTATTTTAGGTTCCGATGCTTTGCTCATATTTGCGCCCCAAGTTTGCTTAAAATGTTTCTTATACTGCTTAGATGCTGTTTCTACAGTAAATTTACTGGAGAAGATGTTACACAACTTTGCTCCGTAACCATTTCGCCCACCGGTCACTTTCTCCTCTTCATCGTTGTAGTTGGAGGAAGTCAACAAGTGGCCAAATATCATTGTTGGGACATACATCTTCTCGTCTTTGTGCATAACGACAGGGATTCCTCCTCCATTGTTATAAATAGAAATCGTGTTGGTATCGGGGTTTATGTCTACTCTAATGATATCCATTTTGGGATCTCGCTGTTTATTATCAGCGGCATTTACCAATATTTCATCAAATATTTTGTAGAGGCCTGGAAATAGTACACATTAAGTATACAAAATACAAGTACCTACATAGTAAACTTTTAAAAATATTTGTGTTGAAAGATGAAATGAATAAGTACCTGGAACGTATGTTATTTCTTTTTGTAGAATTAGTTCCCTTTCTTTATCATACACCCACATTAGCTCTGTAGACTTCTCTACTGACCCGATGTAAGTATCAGGACGGAGCAAAATGTGTTCCAATTGAGATTTCTTTTGGTAAATTTTTTCAATTGCATTTTTGGCCGGTCCTGCTTTCTTACCGGGTTCCACATCGCCATTCTGCTTCTCATCGTTCATTTTACTAAACATTGACTGGAACACATAAAGCAATAATCTAAATACAAAAAGGATAATATTTATAGTTGTTTGTGTTTAAACTGGTATCAAAGAATTCAATAACAAAGTGTTTTTAAAGGTGAAATGAATAGTTTTTTCTACAAGTAATAAATTATATTGAAAGATCTGAATCAGAGCAGCAAATATATGTATATATTTTTAAACTATTGTATTCCTGATATATTATAAATACTCAATCCCTTCACACAACATGGCGTTTATTTTTGTGATATTTACAATATTATATAATAACAATAAATATTCCCATCTATTATCCCACTATGCACTCGTATAAAAATAGAATTCCACCATTAAATTGTACTTCTGGACCATAGCTGTTTCCAAACACTTGCCATTTTTTTTGCATAACTAGATAGCCTTGTGGAAATGATTTACAAAACACAACAATGCTATTTTACTATACGTAGGGGTTAAGTAAATTCACGATCAATTAGTAAATAAAAGAAATCTTTACAAGAATGTGTAATTATTCAGTAATTATGGTTACTAAAAACCGGTAAAAAATGGGATTAAAAAATGCCGCCACACGGTTGTTTGGATACATACCTTTATGTCTGCCATTTTAAAGAGCACCTTTTCACTGACAGAGCGCCGGTAAACCCGGTTTAACAATGTTATCACAACGAAGATTTTATATTAAGAGATGTCAAAGAAGAAGCATCTCTAAATATTTCAATTAATTAACGATCAAGAAGTGAAAAACGCCAAAAGCGAAAACATTGAGCGAAAAATTACGCTTCGCCAACGGCCCAAGATTCACAACGAATTTCTGTAACGAGAGGCTACATAATTTTTTATCATTTTCGACTTTTTCGATTCTGATTTAGGGATGTACACACGAGAACACCATATCGATGTTTTTTCTAGAAATTAATATCTACCCATATTTTTTTTAGTTCATATTTTTATACAATCGGCTTTAAAGGGAAAGGTTTAAAATTGTGTGATTTTTATCCACAAGATCGATAAATGCCTTATTATAAATTTCACTAGAGCTTTGCAGGTACCTACATATAAAAATCAATGTAGATATGTTTGTAAGAAAAAAAATTATCTTCGAGAGATTAATGGGATTATGATTTATATTTTGAAAGGTTATTATGAAATGTATATTGTATTAAAATCCATATTAAATTTAGTTTGTCTGCATCGTGGTTAGTGGATAGCGCATTGGGCAACCATATAAATGTATGAGGTCACGTGTTCAATAGTTCCCGACTGGATCAATTTTAAATATTTACATATTATTTCCTCCTAATGTCAACTATCACCACTAGTGGCGATTAACCCCGCCACTGGCATTGGCGTAGTGGCTGCCATGTCTGGAGCTCGCTTAAAACCATAGAGTAGAGTAAACAACATAACCTCAAAAATAAACATAACTTCAATGTTCTTTAATCCTTCAATGCTGTCAAAGTGTCAAACCATAATATCTGTGTCGAACATTTTTTGCATTTATTATTCTTTGAAAAATGGTTGTCTGATTTTTAGTTTAACTTAATATATTGTTTTTACCGAGGACCACATAAAGTTTTTAAAAAAAATATGAACGATAACACAAATGTCATTAAAGATGTAATCCTTTATAAATATGATAACCCAAAATTCTATAAAATTGTTAACTTTTTTGCGATAGTCCAATACATATTTTGGTCTGTTTTGGCATTTAATTTTCAGTCTACTTTGAGAGATGTGCCTGTTGATAAAACTAAAATATCGGATACAGACCCATGGTATAAGCAAATTAATTTAGGCGAACGCAAATACCGCCTTGGCTTGACTGCTATGAGTCTATTTATGGGTGAGTAAATAATATCTACTTATATTGTACTGAAATATAATATTTAACACCCATTAACATGAATTTATATTTTGTTACCAAATGCAGTGTTTTCTAAATTATAAAAATTGTTTTTCTAAATTGGTTTTTATAAACATTTATAACTTCTAATATTTACGGATTTCACAATAGACTCATAAAAAGGACTCCAGGTGATTAAGTTACTCCAACAAAACAGATTTTCATTAACGGTGCCCGTCAATTACGGCAACTTCTGTCACACTGACAAAGTTGGCGGACCCATGGTGACAGTTTCTCGGCAGCAAATTGACAGTGTGACAGATTGCCGTGATTGGCGGGCAGCCTAAAAAGAAAGCATTCATTGTTTTTCTTGAAAACATTTTAATTTTGTCATTTTTCTTCTGGTTAAATATACTAAGCCTACCATTGGCTGATTTTATTGTAAGTAATTTCATACTGTTTACCTTTAGGTGCTGGAATACTCGGTGCTACGTGGATATTCACTCTCAGATCGGTGAAGTACCTTATTCTCCACAAAGGAGGCAAAGCTGTTACTATTGTTACCTACACCCCGTACGGAGGCAACCGACTGATGAAAGTAGACCTGCCCTTCGTCTCTTGCCAGCAGACTAGGGACGGATCTAAAGTTCAGCTTCCATTGAAAGTGAAGAATAGATGGCTCCACTACATGCTGGATATGAGAGGAGAATTTCGCAATTCTAAACTTTTCGACAGCACCGCTGGACTCTATAGGGGATTTTAGATTACTGTAATTTGTAAAATAAATTATTTAGACATTTCAATAGTTTCATTTAAGACCACTAATCCAACTTAAATCACTTATTACTGCACTTGTGTATCAATGCAGTGCCCTATACGCTATTGGATGCGGATAAGATAATATCTTATATTATAGTAGTAGTAATAAATTGAAGATCACAAAAAAATACACAGATTGATGATAAATATAATGTGTAGGTCGCTGTCTGATATTGGAGTATAATTAGCATGTAAAATGCTTTCCTCAGCACGGGGTCCCCCAGTGAGGAATGCATTGAAAATAACAATATGACGGCTTAAAAACTGCAATGTACTAAATAAATAAATTCCAATGATCAAAAGAAGGTAGCCAAAAAATTTATTATGTGCTGGTTATGGGTATTTTGCTATATATGTCGCCTAGGTAGTATTGTTTGTTCGTCAATTTGTTAAAAAATATAAAAATCCATTTTTATTATGTTTTTGACATTTTTATTTTGGGAGTAAATTTAATTCGTTTTGAAAATAACTGCTAATAAATAGGAAGTGAATTATGTTAGAAGAATTTTTTGTCCAAGTATCTTCGTTTTTAACTAGGAATATGTACCACTGCCCTGTACCATGTTTTAAATGAAGCTGTGTTGTATTTACTGCAGCTGTTTCAGTGGTAACCAATTTTGGTTACATGACCTCCTATCACTCAGCCCCGCTACGCTCTCTTCAGAAGGCGGCGAGAGAAAGGATCCACATATATTATATTGCACAAATAAGGAAAACACTGTACTTACATGTGAATAACACTATTTATTCTGTTTAACACTAATGCCTACTACAAAAGATATTTCATTATACGGATTGACAAGAATCTAGTTTGTTTCAAGAACACTATTCAGCACGCGGTTTGAGTCTACGAAATTAGTCTATCTTCAGCCGTCCACCAGTCAGAGCGCCGAAAAAGGGAGGAAGGACGGGCCTTGAATTGCGCGGCTTTTTTATAGCGGCTGTGTGTCCATGTCCTTTCGCTTCCGGTATCGAACCGTTGAGCGATAAATGACGAAAGTGGCGAAGTGGGTTCTGACTCGCTACTCGTTAAGTACTTGTCGACCGGAGTCGCCACACCACTGAAACAGCTGCAGTCACGTGACAGCAAATTCCCTTGACTATCACCGCAATAAATAAATAATGGTGGCAGTCAAATTTGTATTTTTAATTTTTATAAAGTTTTTAATAAATAAGTTAGGTTAGGTTTTTAATAAGTAAGTTAAGTATTCAGTTAAAAACATTGAATTAATGTAAGTTTTATTTGCTTTGAAGTAAGTATAATTCAATTTCTTAAAAAACCACAGCCATAACATTAAAATACTTAATAATGGTGGTTAGATGCTTGAATACAACCAATAGTGTAAAAGAGGTCCATTAGGGAGGTTTTGCAATGACTCTCAAATGCTATTTGTGGGTGGTAGTATTGACTCAAAAGGTGTAAAGAAAGACAGAAATATGCCATAGGTTTTATTGTTTTCAAAATATTTTCTCACAAAATCATAAGCTTTACAGTAACAAAGAATTTTAAAACATTTGGTATATATCAAAACATACTATGTAGTAATAAAGTCGAATCTAATTGAAACTATTACAAGAAATTTATGAAATATTTTTCAATGATCTTATCACTACTTTGTTTATAAATTTTCATCATTCATTCACTTATATTCCTAAAGCAATTCTCGGAAAATAATTATTGAACTTTATACAAGAGTAGTCCTGCCTGCCAATAGAATACAGTGAGGTGCCTACTCGTTCTTGAACGCTGAGTGTAGACAAGATATCTGTCCAGTTAGCAATTCTTCATGGAAATGTGAGCAGTGCGATGTTAGTTTTATCTACTGATTCTACTAGTCAATTTGTAGGTAGTATTTTTTTTAAAGACAAGAATTTTAAATGAAAAACATAGTTTCAGTGGTATGGTAATAAGATACATTTGTTTTCTAATTTTATCATTAACTTTAAATGCAAAAAAGTGATTCATAGAACCTTTATTGATGATAAAGAATTTTAAAAATGTATAATTACCGATAATTTTTAATTAATAAAATAAAATATCCATGATTTGTGAAAATATAAGAGAAATAAAACCTTTAGTTAATTTTTAAACAATGAAATATAAGAAAAAATAAAGAAATTAAGAACTATCAGTAATTATGGGTCAGTAACCTTAATCACTTTTTAGTAAATACTTGTATTGGGACTAAGTCCAATAAAAAAATGTTTTTATGTGTTACTATGGTTTTAAATCAAATAGGTACCTTAAGACTATGGTGTCAAATATTGTCTGCCGAAAACTCACACAAAAGTTTAAATATCAAGTTTATAAAAGACTAAACATTTCAAAAAAGGCCTTTTATGGGTTTATCTTTTAAGTGGCACTTAGTCCCCTTTTTAGCAAATACAAGTAGTATTCAAGTGTTTAGCAAGAATCTTGAAAAAATAAATGTTGTAGAGATTAAGTGAAAATTGCCTTATATGATAAAGTTCAATAATATCTATATATCTTCAAGATTTGGGTCTTAAAATTACGAAATAAATGTATGCATAATTAAGTGCACCTAAATATTATACATCAACGTTTTTGTACGGGAACTAGATCCAATATTATTTGTAATTTAAAATATAATGTATTTACATTGTTTTACATGTTATTTATAGGTACATTAAAAGATTGATTTACTTGATCAACAATAAATGCATTTTTTGCATTGCGAACTTCTTAAAAAAAATACATCGTATTCTATCAGTATCCAGCCTGATATACTGGCTATACTTTTCTCTTCTGAATATACTTAACAATAAAACCTTTTCAATATTAAGTCATTATCACAGAATTCAAGAAACCATTATAGACATCCAACACATTATCCTACTCACCGCCACAACATAAACCAGTCTTTGAGAAGCGTTTGAATTGAACAGTTTCTCAGAATTACAATTCAGATTGGCCAATACATTACATCCAGAGAATCTCACTCCAGTGTCAAAACTTTACAAAGGCTAACTAGAAGATCTCAAACTATGTCACACCAAGGATTATGTTTAACAATAATTTATTTTTAATGTTGTAGAAATAATGGAAAATATTTAAAATTACAATCACTAACAAGTAAAAAGAATAGTAGTCTGAAACACTCAGCATACAGAATTTAAATTATTATAATATGTCAGTTCATTCAACATCGGAAATCAGCTTTAAGAAACTTTAGATATATACCTAGTTTCTTTGTAAAGATTGTGATTCTTCAAGGATCATGAGAAATTTAGCGGACAGTTGAATATTTTCCAAAATTTTATTGCTTTCTTAGAAATGAAGATAATATTGAGTATTTATTTACAATTTGGCATCTCAACAGAGGTGAGAAGTTTGGAAATTGTAATTTAATGTTAGCCCGTAATGGATGAAATCTAGTTTTTGCCTACAAGTATTCGGACACACTCAAAATGTTGTTTATTTATTTCAAACTTCATGTACAATTACATGAAAGAGTACAAGGGCGGGCTTATGCTTTTAGGCAATATCTTCCAACCAACCCTTTATGTTGTAGTGGTAGTAGTTATTAACTCAGTACAACTGTGACAGAAAGTAAGTAGAGTTGAAAGAATGACATCTTCACAAATAGCTTCTAATTATACTTGGCTGATATTTCCATAATGTTTCCCTCCATGCACACAGATAATATTTTATCCAATACATCGCTTCACTTAAGTAGAGACACACCATAAATTATTCGATGTCGGGACTAGTGATTTTCTGTATCTCGTCACGGGCTACATCCTCTGACTCCAAGTCCATTCCTTCTGCATCATCTCCATCGATGGTCTTGCCTCCGCTGGAGTTGCAGAGGCGGCACTTACAGCAGACTATGCAGGGGGCAGCCAAGAGAAGTAAGGGACTGGCGACCAGAAGGAGCAAACCAAAGCCAGCGAAGATGCCGACAACTTGCGCGCGGTGCCAAATCACCGAAGCTCGAGAGTGGCCGAGCTTGTTTTTGCATGGTCCTTTATCATAGTGACGGAGAAGGAAATCATCCTGAAAAATAAAATTTCATCATTATCATTTGATTCTCCACGATTATCGATTCACTTTATTCACTAGTAATACTACTTTAACTAAATCAAACTTCTGAGTACGACACTACTACTCTTAGTTAATAAATTAATAAAAATAATGACAGATAATTGAGCTACACTTCTTTTTAAAAAGTGCAAGGTGAAAATTATTACATTATCCTGCCTTTGTCAGCTTAAAAAAATCGTAATAAACTTGGCGTGTTGTTTAAACAATACTGAATCTATTATGAATTTGTAAAATAGTATTAAACTCACATCAAGACTGGCGAGGCAGTACCAGCAGAAGACGTGTTTACACCGTTTGCACATCATCTGAGCACAGCCTTCATCCTTCTCTATGGGGACCCGGCACATGGGGCACCACTTGATGAGATCTGACTCCGCGGGGAGACCCTCGGCAGCTTCCAGGGCCATCTGGCGGCTGAACGCCACACAGTCCATACCGGCATGCCACTGGAAGGATTCATTCATTATTTATTTATCAATTACTTATACTTAAACTTTAATTAATTACTAATTAAATCTGTGCAAATATCATAATTTTATTCATTCCAACTAATATATATATATTTTACTGCCTAACTAGGCCCTAGACCCGTTTTCAGGCAGTTGATACATAAATTGCATAATATCTTTTAAATTTTTATTTTTATTTTATTTAGGTATTTTTGATCTTTATCTGTTTGGACAGCCAACAGACATACACTTAGTCTAAATATATTAAATAACGTTAATAATGAGTTAGCTTTTGTAACTTATAAGACAAGTTCAGACAGAGGTATAAAGGCTATGAGAAATATTACCTGATTGGTGCACGCACTACAGAAGTGATGGTCACAAGTGGGACACCTTACGGACTGCGCTGCCACACTCCCGGGTCCCACTGACACGGTGCCTCCGGCTGAACTGCCGCCGCAGCCCCCCGGGACCCGACACACGGTCTCGCAGCCCACTCGGGGGCAGAATGCTCGCCCTCCGTCCATGGCTACCTCTGGAACATTTATGGAAAATATTACCGACGTGAGCTGCTAATATTTAGGCTGAAAGTAATAAGATTTTCTAAGAAGAAGTAAATCACTATTATTCTTGGGTTTGTTTACGAATCATATTACCAACACAAAATAAGTAATGGTAAAAGAAGTAACTGAAAGCGAGATTATAAACCTGCCCATCCACCCACAACTGTTATCAGAGTCCCGGGACTCTGTTTTAGCTGCACATAAAATAAAAATAGACTACTGGTTTGATTTGAAATCTACTTGTTAGAGGTTATTGTAAAGCAACTTACCATGATTGAGTCGAAATAGAGGTAAATACATGAAATTGTATCGAGGTTATACGCGGTATTGCTTGTTTCTTTTTTGTGAGAGTTGTTTTTTCGCGGTATTGACATTTACCGAGTGACTAGCAGTCTATTGGTCAATTTAAAATTTGAATTAACCAATCGATGCGCTTGGTTTCGTTCAACGAAAATCACAAAAAAAATCGTATTTTAGAACTTATTGGCTCATAACGCTTTTAATTGAACTTACATAGACGATATTTCATTAGGAACAGGGTGTCTTTTTGGTATAGGTAATTTTAAAGTTGGTATGTATTGGTGGTCAGTGGAATCTCATTTATTTTTGTAAAAACTAAACATCTCTGAATAAATGCCATTATCTGAAGTGAACTAAATAATATCTAATTTATATTATATTGATTTTTAATTTAAACAGCATCATTGGGTATTAAGACTAATGAGATTTGAAGTATTAAAATTAATATAACTTTTTGCTATTTATATATTTAAGTAATTATTTGAAAGTTAAGAAGTCCTTAATGGTTCAGACAGTTCACAGTAACCATGTGGCCAGATTATAATATGCATGTGTAATAAAACTCGTAGTACAACCCCGAAAACTGGTGAATCTACATCATTTGGAGTCGAATGTGTAGTATTATGGGGGACTTTTTTAATCTAAGCTTGAATTTTTTTTCTTTCTCATAAGTACCTACGCAGATTAAGTTTAAAAATGCACAAATGGAAAATCCGAATTTTCATTTTGTCTTCTTCGTGGATATGTATTAAATTTGACTAAATAAATGATGATTGATAACAATTTGCAAATAATTATCGAAAACAAAATGACTTGTTACTCAAATTTCTTGAAAACTAGAGGTCAAAAAAAAAAATATTCTACAAAATCGACTCCAAATATGACGTAGATTCACTGGTTTCCCGCTTGATACATCGAGTTTTGTTACAACTATGTATACGGTGTTTCCTTACACTGGGTTTCTATTCAGATCTTATTTTTTTTTTTTAACTCACATTAGTAAAAAAAAGTAGCATTATTTGTATGGGATTATATATTACTACCAATTGTATAAAATGCAGTAGTTTCCTTTTTACATGTGTGGCCATGCACCTCTCACACACCAAATACGATGAAGGAAACCCTATTATGGTAACCATTTACCCTTGATCTATTAGAATATAAATCGTAAAGTTCTTACACACTGAATACATCAAACCTATTCCAAATGAAACCTGTTTTCAGCGCAGTGGACCGATTGTGGCATTCTTCTATCTTCATTCCATTTATTTTAATTGTGATTAGATGCAACGCATTTATGATATTACTGGTATGGATATGTACTCATTTATCAGAGAATTCATTACAAGGAATTACCACTTATCAATATAAACAAAGGTAATTAATCAAGTTCCCTACGTTAGACAACGATTCCAATAACACCTTCACAATGTTTTAATGCGCTTTCTAATTAAAGGCGATCTACTACACACATGATGGATTTTATGTGTGTAAAAATGCATTGTTTACATACCTTGTAAGGATATAGATATGACGTCACTGAGAGTAGAGATGAAAAATAAACTGTTAAGCAATATTGATTAAAAAATTAAAATGCAGACACAATAAAAAATAACTTTAGGAGCAAAGAACACTTTCAAATCTTAAAATATTTTATATACAATAGAAACTGTGAAAAAATACTGATTTTCAACTTAATTATTATGTACATACAATTTGATCTTAATTTTTATCTTTAATTTTGTCATTAAACTCCAGAAGAGATAGTAATAGCTGTATGGACATTAGTTTTACAGTATTGATTAAGAGGTTATTTTTTACACAATTCAATCTCTAAGAATGAATTACCATTTATCTAGAAACAGTAAGTATGCTTCCAATTTTAAAAAGATATGTAAAAAAATACAGCCCCCTATCAACATTTTATGGTTAGAATGTCGAGTACTTAAGTGTAGGCAGAATACACAACCACTTACAATAAAAATATATAGATATCATGTAAATTATACGTATAATATCTACGTTAATTTAATATATATTATAATATTTCAACAGATTTTGCAATAATCGTGGTAGGCTTTTCGGAACTAAAATTCAAGATTCTACTGGATATAGCACAAGTTGCAAGCTTCTTCCCAAAGCTGTTTCAGTCTTGCAAGAAAGTTTATAGCATAATAGTGAAATGTTATACAGAATGCAGGCACGTTTCATCTACAATACTATTTATTATTGTGTTCATTAGCTTCAGTCATTTTTAAACTCTATTAAGTATTAAAGTTGTCCAGTATTTTATGGTCTGTGATGTCATGTGTTGTTTGCAATCTTATCTGATTGTATTGTTGACTTGACTATAGTGACCTGCCAGTAATCATGACATGACGGTGAAATCAAGCTGACCCTTAATGTTGGTATGGTGTTTATATTGGTTCAGTGAGACAAAGTAGGTTCAGCTGGAGCTGGGAGATGACTGGTATAGTGAATGTGACCATGATAATTATTGCGGTTGAGTAAAAATCACTTACAACATGATAAAAAAAATTAAGTAACAGCAGAATAAATTGAAAATAACAACATACTACACTAAAAATTTGAGACTGAGTCATTCGAGTAAACACCATGTAAATTATTAATGTCAATATTATTCACTTTACAACGCATCCTCTTTCAACGCCAATAAAGACTAAAGGAATCTTTAGGATTGACCTACATAACGATTGCTGTCCTTATCATAAATAATAACTCACTAATAAATAAACGTGACTGTTTCATCAAGTAGAACAGAATAACGAATAGAAATAAGAAAATTTTACAACTGACACAAAACAAGTGGGAAACTATTCGCGTAAAAACAATTTAATTAGCAAAGCTGCTAATAAAATGTTTACAAAACAAACCAAAGCGTATTATAAACAATATACATCGACCACTAAACGAATAATTTTTCACTCGAGTTATTACTATACTATTTCGTGGTCGATTATTTTGTTCATACAGCCAAAAATTTGAGCATACCTAACATCTTAACAGGATTCTCAGTTTAGTGGCACTTACTGCATAAATTAATATGCTATGTTAAGGTAGGTTTACGAATGCTAAATTTTGCAGTGCCGGAGATGTTTAAACATAGCACATAATCTCTTGCTAAATACGATAATAAACATTGCGGGCGACAAAGGTCCCATTTAATTTGATTTTCCTATTTATTTACGTGATCCTCGATTGAACTATTTCCGGTCAGAACGCTCGAGAGCATAAAATCTCAATAATTACAAATAAAATAATAAGTAAATTACCGTAGAAGTACCCATGATCCCACAACAGATATAATAAACTGAAATAGTTAGTGCAGCAAGAGTCAATCATAGCTTTATCAACTTTAGTAAATATTACAATATGTAGCTAAAAAACATAATATTACCTGCTTTTTTTTTTTCAAATTCATAAAATAATATTTACGATCACAACGTATGTAGAGACAAAGCCATTTTGTAGAACCGCTCCCAGTTATTTATATTGCAGTAGGTGCAGTACGGTAAAGTCTAGGCGTCTTAAAAAAAAAAACAGATAAAACTAATAAAATTATTTTGGCACGCTGATACTTAAAAAATGGCTCTGTCTATTGTCATTGTAACCCGCGGGACGGTATTTCCCCAACCAATAATTAGTAGACCTCAATTTTTCATACTGATTTTCATAGCGATTGTGACTGCAACATCCTCTTAATATTAAAATTATCAAAACACCTTATTATTTTATTGGTAAAACGTGACAGATGTAATAAAAAGAATTATGATTACAAAAAATACATTAAAAATAAGAATGATTATTTTGCGCCAATTAGTGATACGGTAGTAAGAAAAAAAATATGTAGGTATACCATAAATAGGTAACCAGAAGTTTTCTTCTTCTTGCCTGGATCTGTTTCGACCCATAATAAAGTACAATTATAATTTATTATTTTCCCATAATAATCGGCGGGTGTTACGAAGCGAGGGTGACAATATGAAATTCTTTTTAAAACAATATAAAAATACACCACATCATGTCCCAAAGAAGCAAACATGTACTCGTGTGTATAATCACCAATACATAAGAAAGGAAAGCTGTAAAAACGGTCGAATTTGCACAAACGTAAAAATCGTTACTATGGAAAAATGATAAGCATATGGTTTAAATCTATAAAGTGTGCAAATAAGTAGAAGTTAAGCAAGAAAAAAAACATAGCCACATATCAAGACTTTCATATTTACCACGTATATTATAATATGGAGCAGAAAGTATGTATTAAGATCAATTTTTGACAAATTAACGATTTAGTGCAGTATTGCATGCATGACTACACGATAATTTATTTAATTTTATTTTATTTTTATTTATTCGGGATACAAACAGATGTACAGGTAAAACATAATATAATTAAAACAAATAGTTTAACAATAACATCCTGCCATCCAATTAATATGTACCGCAGGTGGCTTTAAACAGTTTAAAAGAATCTACTTATAAGGTAAATAAATATTTGTCATCTTAAGTCTGTAAAGATTTTTTAAGTTGCTTTGGTAAATAAATATTTGTCATCTTAAGTCTGTAAGTTTTTTAAGTTCCTTTATATATTTGTTACATATGGTATTTTAAACATATCTAAAGCTATTAAATTTATCATCAAAACGCCTTTACAAATTTCGAGGAATCGTAGAATTATTTCTGTGATATGTTTAACTTAGGTAGTGGAAAAAGTTAGGCAGTCTAGTTTGGTCTGGGAAGGGACACACGAAAGAGAGTAGATTAATTAATTTCAGGTGAATCAAATTTGGTTATTTACAATTTTATAAAAGCAAACTCTGATCATTGATATTTCTTCTAAGTGCAAGGGATTCAAGGTTATAAAACTTTAATGAAGTCTAAATAATTTAGGGATACGCAAATGAAATTTATATTCAACTTGTTTAAAAAGAAATTTTTTTTTGAACGTGTTTTTCAAATTCCTATCAATATTAAATTTGTACATAGGGGACCCAAATAGTAGTGCAGTATTCAAGATGGGGGCGGACGTATGTTGTGGAACAGTGTTCTAAAATGTAATTTATGTTTTTAAATGATTTGCACAACCGCATAAATAAATCCATATCATTTTGTAAGCTTTGTTAACTATTGTTTCTATGTGAACTGTTATAATTTTAATTTTGATTCTAAAATGGAATTCCTTAAGTCACGTATCACGTTTACTTCTTTAATTATCGCTATTTATTTATCATATACTTATATTGGATTTTACTTTTATTACAGTAAAAGAAATTTTTATAGGCACTTAGAAACATTGATTTGAAGTCTATTTTCAACACAGTATTTTGATAGCTCATATAAGATCCTGTTGGTAATTTAGCACAATCCACTTCAGATTCAATTTTACGATAAATTTTTTTATCATCTGCCATAACAAAGATTTAAAAGAGAAATTTTTGAAACACGATTGGATGTCAAAAATGAAACAAATAAATAAGAGGAGGTCCAAGGTTGTGATCCCTGTGGAACACCTGACGGAATGGAAATAAAATTAGACATATAGCCTTCGACCATGATTGATTGCAGCCTATTATCTACGTAAGAAACAAACCATCTATATAAGTCACCGTGTATTCCAATTTCTTCTAATTTACGCATGAGATTCGTGTGATCTACCTTATCAAACGCCTTGGAGTAATCCGTATAAATAACATCCACTTGTGTTCTATCATCCATATTGCGAGCAACATATTCAGTGAAGTTAATCATTTTGTTAAAAACAGAGCGCCTTTTAAGAAAACCATTGTTGAAAATTTTGTATGTTTTTAAGTATATATAGGATAAATTTTATCGTAAATCATAAAGTTCAAATAACTTAGAAAAAACTGAGAGAATAGATATAGGACGGTTAATTTTGAACGTTTGTTTTTTTTAGTTACTGAACTTAAAAATAGGTACAATTATACTTCCTTAAATTTTTAGGAAAAATGTTATCCTTAATTGGGACCTTTTAAAGAGAATAGGGTCAGAGGTAGTGTTAAGGTGTGCGCGGCGAATGTCGAACTAAGGAAAAAGGAGCAATTCCATCACTTCAACTTTCCTTTGTTTAGTTTAACATTGGTTGGATATTTTGTTTAACTTCTTGTGTCTCAAAAGTGACGTCACCAAAAGACCCGAATTCATTAGTTACTTTTGGAATGGGGTAGTGGTTGATCACTTAGTACTTGGGCGATCATAAGTCGTTTGGAAATGACTTTAGAATAGATTCCACAGTCCTTCTTTTTCTCCAGCGCCAGAGGATCCCCCTAATACATTGTTTGAGGTATATTGCTTCCCTTTCTTAAACTTTCTTTGGCGAATGGACAAAGTCTCTTTGTATTAGTAGGATTTTCTTCTTCAACTTTTGAGGTTATATACAAGGGCGTGACATTCTTTTTGCAAATAAATTTTTTGTCGTGACCGAAGCATTGAGAATTCTAAATAAGCAACGAGATTTTTTTTTTATCCATCGTCTATGAAGTTTTATGTTTTCGTTTATAATTTTACTAAGCGGGAAACCAAATGATAGTAGATTTTTAATAGTTTCCGGAAAACAAATCGAAAATTGGATCAGCAAGTTCCAGAAAAAAGATTCCACAGCATCATCAATAGATCCGCATAATTAAAAACACCAGTCAACTTCGCGTAGATTGCATTAATAAGTAATAATCCGCTTGCGAACTAAAATAATTTTCTTTGAGTATACTTAGAAGAAACTTCCCAGATCTATTGTACTGTACAGCCTATGGTATATCCTCCTGAAAAAGGCAAGCAAGGGCGTAACGGCAGCAAATTAAGTTAAAATATAAATCAAGCAACTACCGTTCGCATTACTATATCATTAAATTGATTAGCTCTGTGTAGATATGTATCAACTATGTCTGCGGTTTCACTACACAATGGATCGTATTAATAAGTGGAATCGTTCCAAACCCAGTTCAAAGTGGCATATTAATGAATGTTTCTCAGTAACTTCGTGCAAACTGATGTTAAAAACACTTTTAGAATAAAACAAGAATCATATCGCCATAACCCGATCGAATCATTGCGTCAATAAAGTTTTTATACGAAATATCAAAAATTTGATTAAAAGCATATATCAATGATTAAAAGGCTACTTCATAAAACTGCTATTTGATTTTTGATTAGGTAGGTATGTATTATTTTTAAAAACTAGGTTGGTTTGCACTTCTTTTTCACTTCTCAATAATAATAGTTTTTGCCAAAATGTCGAAATACTGCAATACTGCAATAAATGCCAATTTACAAAAGGGTTTAAAATCGAATCCATTTTATTTAGTTGGTACATTGAACAAAAAACAAACATTACTGACGTGAAATCTTCTTATTTAATAAACAGCAAAGGCTAACAATTTTGCGCTGTATAAAAAAATACTTTGACTGATGTTGGTAAATTATTTATTGTGAAAGTTACGAAAAATTTTTACCAACATTTAAGTGGAAAAATAGATAAACAATTAGATTTCTAATTTAATGTATTTCAGTTGAGCAAAGTTACATATTAATCATAATCTTGTGAGGCTTTCAATAAAAACATATTTATTTAAGAATAAATAAATACATACATTTATATTGATGCAACATGCAACTGTTCAAGTCGCCAAATAAGGGAGCAAAAACGTGGGTAAGGTCAGTTAAAGTCGTTTAGTATAATATTACTAACCTAAGTACAGTATTTAAATAAGTATGGTAATGATATTACGAAGACCGCAGTCATTATCAACAATCAGCATTATCTTTGAGGAGGTACTAGTAATAGTAGTTAAGCCTTCCGAGTGGTCCACTAGATGACTATACATATACTAGGTACTAGGTACTAGGCAGCTTCCGCAGATCAGGACACGACAGAGGAATATCACTTGTAGTAAGTTATTACACTTAATTCATTTCGTGTCGGTAATAGTGGGGAACTGATCTTATCAGCACTTAACAGATGCTTATTGTATTTGTGCTTCACTAGAACATGTTCCAAACAACAATAAGTGTATTCAATATTATGTATTATGGTACAGACACATTCGGTGTAATAAGTTTTATAAAGTCACGCATCAAATGTAATATCTAATTCATGGGATTTGCATTAAATAAATGCAAATAAATCAATTTAAAAAATAACATTATCACGACGTGTTAACAGCAAAAAACATAAAATAGATATTAACACAAATTCCCTGTAAAAATAAACATAACGGTGTTTTTTTCAAACTAATATTCAAATCTTCTTTGAAACTTGGGGAAACGCAATTTTTTTTTCAAAGTTGCAAAAAACATACCTAATAAGAAAAAAAGAGCAAATTTTACTATCTTTTCACGGAGGACCGAGTATAAAGACATCATCGCCAAGTTCAGCACTTTAATGTTAGCTCTACACTCTCGCGAAGTTCCTCACCTATTTCATACATTGCTTTTAAAACAGTCTGAACACATTTCGGAAAAGAATCAATAAAATTTTGTTATTTTCTTTTATTTCGTTATTCAGCTTCTGTCAACTTTGTTATGTTGATGCAATCAAATTAGCGTATCGTAGATTTGCAAATCAATCACAAATTTTCTCTTGGATTAATGCCAGATGATATTCCAGGCTAGTCTGATAAGTTAAAGTAACTTAAAATAAACATAATAAACGTTTTTTCTATTTCAGATAATATTATTTACATACATAGGATCATTAAGTTATGTTAGCTTTGAAATGTAGCTATATTGACCTCCACAACGTGATAGAATGAGCGGCATTATGTCTGCTTTAAAATATCGCACTGAATATCGATATCGACCTTGACATGTAAACAAATGGTATCCGACTAAACTATTAAACTAACGCATATGTAATAAATCCATAATCTTGTCATATTATATTATACACCAACGAAACATACCAATTGGTAAACTAACCTAACGATAACATTAGAAAAAAATAATAATCGATCGTCTTGGAGCAGAAAGGTGTCGGGTACAATACAAACGAATTTTGTACTTGAGCTTTAGAATAGGTAAGTACTAAGTACTTACATGTTAGCTTTTTAATCAATATTGTAAAAACAGCAATGATATGATGATTGCGTGGAAAATAACCGAAGATGGAAGGCAGTAACCTCATAATCTTTTGGAATTCACGGTGAATTGTATGTAGTATGTAGGTTGAAGCGATTATGGTGAGCGTAGGAGTATTATTAAACCAAAACATATTTCGAAAACATTAAATTATTTATGTAATATTCAAAAAATGTATGCCAAAAATTGAAATACAACAAGACGTGGCAGTTTAGTTTTGTTGTTTGTTTGTTGTTGTTGATAAACATCACTTATTAAAGTAAAAGGATCAATAATCTGAAAAAAGACGTGTTTGTAAACAAATTGCTAGGCGAAAACCACGTTCACGAAGATTCAGTGGTATAATCAAGGGGTGTATAATCAATATTGGACTTCTTTTACTACACAGAATTATACTGTATCAATAAAAAAATGCTGAAAAGTAAGCTCACACTAGGCAGGGTAATAAAAACATTTTTACTTTTGTAATTATTGTAAAATATATATTTTTTAAACTATCGGAGCAATCTCACTATTCAAAATAAAATTACATTCATTATTAATGTAGTATAACCCTTCTAGCTTCTGGGTAGAAAAGATGAGCATTCTAATTAAAAATCAAGCAAATTATAGACATTGGAGGGGCTTCTTTCCAAGAGAAGTAATTTCTTACAATGAATTTCGCCAATGTGTTGGGTTTTCTTATGTACGTGATTTCGCTAGTTTTTGGCCCCTTTGAAGATTATAATTTTTCGTTTTAATTACATGTAAACATTATTTAAGAGCACTTAAAACACGAGAAACTCATTAAAATTAGGTTGATTATGTTAAGGCATTAGAACGTATAGCACAATGAAGACGAAACGATATTATTCTCTTAAAGTATGGTTTTCCCAGTTCTCGGTCACCAAATGCTAGTTATCAGCCCCCTGCAAGTCGCTTGTTGCCGTTTAATTTCGAAGAAAGCTAAGCGGTCGAAATTTGGCTGTCTAAGTGCCATTTCCCGGCCATCAAAAAGATACTGCTGGCCGAAAATTAGTTCTCATTTCATAGTAAGTTATCGGCCAGTGTACCTCCATAGAAAAACACAACGGCCAAGGACTGGTCTTTGTTACGCCGCGTAATTATGGTTTGACTCGATTCATTTTGGTGGCCGGAAACTGACTGGGATGTATAATATAATCATGAGAACTAATAAGACTGAACATCAAAGCGACAACGGACTTGTAAGAAAAGTTATGGAAAAATGGAAAGCGAAAAAAAAAATTCAGCTGTCGATGTCGGCCAGGGTGGTCGACAACTGGAATTTTTGGTAACAAAATCGAAAACTATTTTCAGATTCTGTGGCACCTCACCAGAACATATTATTTGTACTGAGCGATGGCTCACAAAAGTAAAAAATCACTGATATAAACGAGGTGGTGCAAACATTGTAAAAACACAAAAATACAAGACCCCTGTGGATAAGTATTGACTTCAAATACCCATTTGAAGTCAATACTTATCCACATAAAACCAGGAAATCTATTAACTGTCTTGTTTAGTGTGCGTTCTAACAATAAAAAATATTTTAATTACTAGTGGATCTGGCTTTCTTTCACACGAAATATTGAAGTAAATAACTTATATTTGCATAAGTCCAAAGTGCACAAAAGACAGTCGCTAAACGTTTTTATACTGACAAAAGAACACAAACAATGATAAAGGCACAGTAGGTATAAGGAGCTGTTAGGTACGAATTACAAACAACTGTATGGGAACTAAAAACCTGAAGGCCACGAATTATGTCCTCATTTTGTTAGCTCTACATGTGAAACAGAACAGATCAAGTGAAAAGAGTAATAAACAAGCTAGTTTAGTGTGTTTCATCCGTTTTAAAATACACACATTATAACACTTAATCGAGGTCACAATGTTTTTTTTCTTCAACAGAGCTGCTTAATTGTGTCAATCGACAATAATATAATATGATAAAAATAACACGGCACATTCATAATTAAAATCAGTATAACCTTCTGCTTGCATTATACTGAAAACACTTCAATAATGAACAAACATAATATTTATAAATTTAAGATAACGGGCATAGTAAGTTGACCGCAAATAACATAAAATAGATATTAACACCAAGCTACGCGTTTATTTAACATAAATCGTAAAAGCTCTTTTTTTATTAAAAAGAAAAACATCGCATTAAAAACCCAACATAATTTATTTAGTGATCATTTGTTTTCGTGCGAACGATTACTTAATTTAATTTCGAAAAATATACCTGCAAACGCAAAACATTTGTGTTTTGTGAGTAGTCTATGGAGATAAGAATTTTTTTAGGTGATTGAAATAGTTTATTAGCATCTTTGTAACCAATACGCAACGAAAATATTTTACACAAGCGTCAAACACTTCACCTTGCCGGTGGTGACGTCACCCTTCGATTATATACATTTTTATACATGTTATGTACAATGTGTAGAATGTAGGCTATAAAACTAAGTACCAATTTAATGTTTCATTTCGTAAAAAATGTTTTCATATTTAGCTAATTATTGTCCTTTAAAAAGTATTTTTCCATAGATTTCGCATCGTAGTGTTAATAACAGCATTGAATAATTTTACTTAATAAATAAGTCTACATGTGAAACAGTATGGTACAATAATTATTTTTTTATTAGATTATGTAATACCCATACGAAATATACAAAGATACAATAATTCCATTCAATAATCAGGTCTAGGGCAAAGTGAGTTTGTAATGGCTAGGCCTGGCTAGGGCTGTACCTAATGCAGAATATTGTAACAAATAATGATTCGTAAGGCTTTTGTACGGGCCCGGGCCATACAATAAACTCAAGAGACTACTATGTACAACTCAAGATCGGGTCACGTAGCAAACTTATTACTAATGTGTATACTTTACCAACTTCACGGTCACTTGAGATTATAATTTTGTACAGTTACAGCACGAAATAATCGCAAGAATCACTACGAACTGCGACATCATTGTTATCAACTGCAAAATTGAGATTACGAGGCGATATCGTATGGTTTTCGATTCAAATTGCAAGGAAAACCAGAAATATTATTTGCTAAGGCGAGAAAATTGATTCGCTGCAGCAGAATTTTCAAGAATTATATTATTAAGAAGAGATATTTCTTATAGCGGATTAGGTGATAACACTCTCAGTCTGGTTTGTTGAGTTGTAACATGCAATGTATAGTACAGACGTACAGAGTAATCACCACACGCAAACACGTTTAGTATTGGCGCCACACAACAACGGAGAAAAATGAGTTTAAACCCTTAACCTCGCAGGTGATTGCCTATCAAATTATCATCCGATTCCAGCAGATTTTATTATATTACTTACACGGTATCATTCGACCCATTTCATCGCGAGTTACAAGGTTGCTATAGTGAATTTCCCGTTCATTTATTATTATTACATTGCATGCGATGAAGGAAGACCTAATCCATCAATCAAGATAAATAATAATTATTAATATCAATAGTACATACGCACCTGTTGAACAGGTACCTACATACAAAAAAATACCGCTAACTTTAAAAAAGCATAGTAAGTTATTGTATCGATAAAATCGACAATTTACTTTTACAGAATATTCTGTTTCACGAACAAAAACTATAGTGAAATATTTACGGCTAAGCGTCAGCTTTGAATATAAAGCTGACGATGGACCTAAGACAGCCGAAGTTTCCAGAAATATTGCTTTTACAATTTAAAATAAACAAAGGTGTTTAGGTAAAGAGTTGCCAGACCAAACGACTGGTGCGGCGGGCGGCGCACAGTGGTTCCCCCGTAGGTCACAGCCTTGCTGTATCGATGTCTGAATTTATGCATGATGTGTCACTGCATGAAATTATTGATAAAATAACCAAATTAACTGAAAGTATTATAAACTTCTAGGATTCTTAAGGGCTTCATTTTGGTTTCGGCATCGAAAGTGAACTCATCTAAGGAAGTGCTAATTACTGTAATCAGCGCGCTTATAAGTCACGGTTTTTAACTGATGTTAATTTCTCAGAATAAGTTAAAAATTTGATATTTTTAAAAATGATAATCATAGTTTAACGTGTGTTCAATTACTTTTATATCATTTCAAACCTAAATGTATACACATTTTTTAATTATGTGCCTGCTACGTAAAGCTCATTTTTTTTACGAAATTTAAATTGTATTTTTTGTTTCCATAAACTTTTAACTACTTTGCCCCGCTCTGCCTCGGAACTTATTTATCACATAATGTTTACAAGAATATGTTAATTTATGAAACATATGTTTTTATCTGCACAAATCTGCTCCGGGGTTCTGTATGTGTCATCTACGCCGTTCATAGCGTATGTATTTTTGCACTTTTTGCCCTACGAAAAAATTACGTGTTTGATCTTTTTTTTTTCCAGGTTTTTTAAAGTGTTTATTTACGCGGA
>JAGVSP010006763.1:0-24571 GCA_022494985.1 Micrasema minimum
GGAACGGAAAAGTAGTAATAGTAGTAAATAGCATATTACCCATTGATTTATAATTACATTTTAGATCTGCCTTGCAGAGTAAATTATTTTAGAAAAATGTAATGAACGAAGAATTCCGCACTCATACACTAACACGGGTCGACTATCAGAGCCCTTCGACTGCCGGCAAGCATCCGCCCACACACCGCAAAAAGGTATGGGCTATATATAGGGTTACAGTTATCAGTATACAATACTAAACCGTTCCTTACGAGGAGCGTTCATGAATTTTACCATGCATCTAAAATGACTTTTTTTCTTGTGGACGGGCTGTTGGCTATTATTTAAGAAGTTTGAATAATTATTATTTTAGGCTATGTAAACAAATATAAATAAACACTTACATGTGGAAAGTTACACCATCTTTTTTGTTAAAATTTTATCCGTACGGTTTTTACACGGTTTCACTACACAGGAAGGCATTTCGAAATGTTTCTGAACGTCCGACTCGGGCGGGCGGTTAAAGAAATACTGAATACGCGTCTGGCCGAGTTGGAGGTTTTGACGGAGTTGAAGTGTCATTCATTTTTTGGGTTCAGTTCAAATCTAAGTGTATTAATAAATCAATGATTTTAAATTAATATGAAATATTACCTTTCCGGCCACAAGAGTGTAGAACGCCATGGCTACCTCCATAACTGGCATTTTGTATAGAAAAAACGTCCGTTTCCATTGAAAAAAATATCGCACCAAGCACTCGAAGCACTATATACTATAAAAGACCATTTTAAGAAGAAAAAAACTCACTTTGCATTGACAGTTTTCGCAACAAACACTGTTTTTAAATTACGCAAAAACGTCAGAAACTTTCTTAACCTTCATCCCCACCAAAGTATTATAAGATATCTAGTAATAAATTGCATTCAAAATATGTAATCTCTCATACTATAAACAATATTATTTATCTTGTTGTTTTTTTTTATACGCGATGACAAACTGTAGTTAGAATTACGGTTGTTTATCAGGACAACAATTTGCTTTTTTAAGTCATTTACGTATAAGTATTATACCTATATTGAAAAAATTTTTATATGTAGAAAAAAAGTAAGTGAAAAATAACGTTTTTTAACGTAAATGTTTCGCAGCTGATTTTATCAACTCAATGAATTCACAATAATAATTAGAAGAATTCGGGTCTATTTTGCTCATTTGATATCATTTTAACCGCCTCAACAGGCCAGGAGGCTCAATAACAGAGGGGAACAGCATCACAAACACCCAGGCTTAAGAAAAAACAATTTTGATTAAGTTGTTTTTGTAATTTACAATCAATAATGTTAAAATATCAACATTTTAAAAGGAAGTATGAAAAGAGCTGCACTGTTTAAAAAAACTTTTATTATTACTATTATATTAGTACTTTTATGATGTTTTTTATTCGAAGATTTTATTTATTTTGAGTTTTTTTATAAACAGGGTTACACACGACCGCAGGACACCGTTTTTTCGGATGAAATGTTCCATAATGCCGTAATTTAACTAATGGTTCTCGTACCAACCAAAGTTTTAATATATTCTTGTTAGGGGTGCGTTCAATCATTCATTGCCCTGACTGTCTTATCATAAATATATAGGTCAGGGGGTAGATTCGTATGCCAAGTATAATATTATTATATAAACGTGGGCTAAATTTAGAAATAAAAAACTTGCATTGGACAAGTAAACGATCAGCCAAGAAGTAAAAATTGATTAAAAACATGTTTTTAAACAAAATAACTATCACGACATTTTCTCGAAGAAAGTCCCATCTTTTCCCTAGACTGTTTTAAAAAACTATTGAGTCTTTTTTAGTCCAGCACAAATCTACCGATTTTTTCAACAAGCTAAACTTCAATTTTGATTGTTAGTGTGATCAAAAAGGTTGACAGCTTCAGATACTTAGGTGTTCATATAACTGAAGATGGCAGCAAACACAAGGAACTCGCAATCCGTCTAGGTATTGCTGGAGCAACCTTCAACACGATGCGTGCTGTCTGGAATTCCGGTTTATACTCGGTCAAAACAAAATGCCGACTCCTCAATTCCTGTATTGTGCCGGTGCTCTTTATGGATGCGAAACCTGGCACCTCACTAAAGCTCAGAATGATCGCTTGTTGAGCTTTGAGAACAAGTGTCTGAGAAGGGTTCTAGGCATTAGGTGGTTTGACTTCATAACCAACGCTGAAGTTAGGGAACGGACGCAGCAACCTCAAATAACTGTGAATCGTGAAGATGCGGCGATGGACCTGGCTTGGGCATGTACTCCGGATGCCTCGGGAGAGCCTGAACCCGAGCTGCCTCTTCTTTACGCCTGCAGGATCCCGTCGTCCTGCCAGACCGTCGATGACCATCCTACGGGTGTATTCGGCGGAGCTGATGGATGCGGGCCTGACGTGGGAGGAGGCGAGAGAGCTGGCTGGTGACAGGGTCTTCTGGAAGGATCTAGTGATGTCCACATGCTCCACATAGGAGCGAACGTGATTAAACTTCGGATGAATTTACGTAATGTGCGCAAACAAGTGCTTTCATTGCCCCCTACACTGTCACGGTTTATTCAATTATATTAAGTTCTATATTATTGGTGAAATTCTTTTATTTGTTAATTCTTCGAACCGTTGAGGGGTGAATTTCAGGTAATGGGGGAAATTGAAATCCCAGTCTTATCTGCTACACCACTGGGCTAGACGTTGAATGGAAGGGGATGTCAAGCATCGGAGATGGGGATCTGGCTGTCGCAGGTCTCTGGCAGTGTGCCCTATGCACCATCTCCATCTTCTCCCTCACTTCCCTTCTATTACATAAGCAATCATGTTTTTCTAATGCAACACATGCATATAGTGCGCCAATGCAGTGTCCGATGCACCATGCATTGCAGGTAGAAAATTAAGAGGAACATGCCCTCGTTTTTGTTAATCCTTTTCTAAAGTTGAGTTTAAGTTGTCAAAGAATATTCAGTTTGAGTTACAGCCAGAACATGCATTTAAATATGTAATAAAGTTCAGAATTCCGTGACTTCCAAATTCCGTCTAGAATCCGGAAATTCGGTTTAATATTTGAATATTCCACCTTCAAGTCCAGTTTACACGGGGACGGAACAGAACAGCTCATCTTTGATTTTATTAATTACCTACTATTTACCTTAGGTTTAAAAATCAACACTGGTAAAACCCATGTGTAACAGCTCGTGTCAAGATGCCCAGATCCCCCTGGCTTTGTCGGGACGCAACGGACACAGAAACCCTTGGTATCTACTGTCATCCGGCGAAGGCGTTTCGGCTGGCTAGGCCATATACTGCGTACGCCTCCCGAGAGCCGCCACCATGCTTGCCTATTTTACAAAGCATCGGGTTCTCGGCGTCCTGGTCGGCCACTGTTGACGATTCGTCGGCAGTTTGCGTCAGAGCTGCGGGACGTGGCGGCCGATTGCCTGGCCTGGAGGCTGTTTGTGGAATCCATATGATACATAAGCAAACTCTAAGCTATTTATAATATCAATCATATATCAATATTTACCAAATAACTTATAATTCGGTTAGTATCTAACGTACAGTCGTAAAAGTTTCTGAAAAACTACTCCTATTACTCTCTATACACACCGATATCTCACCCTCCTACCCCATGGAAACCTAAGCTTTGGCTATTTACGTGATACATCCATGATTTCTCTAAAATAAACGTAAAAATGTACATATTTTAGCTATTTACTTGAATTTTTCCTTAAAAACGTACAAACCTGCATATTGTTAGCTATTTACTAAAATTTCTCATTAAAAACGTAAAAACCTGAATATTTTTAGCTATTTACTAGAATTTCTCGGTAAAAAAAACTGAAAAGTTAAATATTTTTGCCATTTAAATTTGGCTATTTACATAGGTGATTGATTTTTTGACGATTTTTCCCGTGATTTTTCTATAATAATAATTTAATCACGAGTTAATGGGCGGATGAGTTAATTTTAGGCTTTATTAATATTTTAAAAAATAGTGCAACTACTTTCCCTTGACCGCACTACGGTGTATAGGGCACTGCATCGGTACACCAAGTCCAGCGCAATGTGCAAAAATGCCTAGCATTTTAATCAATGGATAACATAGAATTTACATGTGAAGCGTCGTGCCATTTTGCTGTATATGTACATACAAGTTCTGATAACCAATGCCTACCAGGAGCTCAATCACAGATAACTATCAACGTTGTTAAAAACGTGCTAACCACGTGCTAACGCTTACCATTTGACCGATCACAATGAACATACGTTCATAATCCCACGTTCGCGTTGTCGAGCATCATAGATGATAATACATATATGGCTAAACGTCAAACGTCAAATCAAGAAAGTCAACGCGCGTGTCGGTTTTATTTAATTATGTTGACTATTTTTCTCAATTTTTAGCTTGCAGAACGCCGGCTAACTTGCATCACGTACGAAATCTGGGATTTCGACCCTAAAGACCATGCGCTATCACGTGACCCGCCCCAGCTTTGCCATGCAATCGTAGTCCTGAAAAAGATATGCACCAGAGAACGATTTTATGCGAAATTAATCGCGACTTGATGCGCTGTTTGTTTTATCCCGATCGAAAACTTATAACGCGTGTTCCATTGTGATCGCGAAAACGTTAAACATCCATGGTAACAAATCGTTATCACGTCGCTTATTACCGCGTCGATAGTGATCTGTGATCGAGCAACAGGGCTAAAAAAAATCATGTTTTAAGTTTCAAAAGATCAAAAATCAGCATGGGACGAAGTTAGTGACACCGACTCACTTAAATAAGATAATTTCTAAAATTAGATGACTCTAACACGCTTCCTGTCTAAACTCGGCTGAAAAACTCATTGATCTAAATTCCAAGGAGATAACTGCTTCCTATGATGTTTTTAGGCGGCTCCGCATTTGTACACTCTGCATCTAGAATAACAAGTTAGTTACCGTGGAGAGCAGGGTGTAGACTGCCGTTTGAGTAAGCAGATTGGCGGGGGGGCCCCCTGGCGGGCGGATTTAACGCCTAAAGAGGGCGGATGCGCGCCCCCCGGTGAGCGCGCCGCCCCCACCAATGTCAGTGCACGGGTACACTCTCTAGAATCCCCAAGTTAGTTACCGTCTAGAGAGAGCAGGATGTAGACTGCGTAGGATTTTAACCGGGGGGGCCCCCTGGCGGGCGGTGGGGGGCGCTGACCCAAGGGCGGAGTGCGACGCCCCCGGCGATACGCCCCACTGCCGGACGCACGGGTACACTCTCTAGAATACCAACAATAGTTACCGTTCCCAAGAGCAAATGTAGACTGCCGTGAGGAGCTCCATGGCGGGGGGCCCCTGGCGGGCGGGCGGCGGGGCTAGAAAGGGCGGAGGGCGACGCCCCCGGCGAGCGTAAAAAGCCCACTGATTTTTTAAAAAACGCTAAAACTCTCTAGAATAACACAGTTAGTTACCGTCCCAGAGAGCAGGGTGTAGACTGCCGTGAGGAGCTCCATGGCGGGGGGCCCCCTGGCGGGCGGGCGGCGGGGCGCGGCGGAGGGCGGAGGGCGACGCCCCCGGCGAGCGCGCGCCGCCCCCACTGGCCGGACGCACGGGTACACTCTCTAGAATACCAAGTTAGTTACCGTCCCAGAGAGCAGGGTGTAGACTGCCGTGAGGAGCTCCATGGCGGGGGGCCCCCTGGCGGGCGGCGGCGGGGCGCGGCGGAGGGCGGAGGGCGACGCCCCCGGCGAGCGCGCCGCCCCCACTGGCCGGACGCACGGGTACACTCTCTAGAATAACAAGTTTAGTTACCGTCCCAGAGAGCAGGGTGTAGACTGCCGTGAGGAGCTCCATGGCGGGGGCCCCCTGGCGGGCGGGCGGCGGGGCGCGGCGGAGGGCGGAGGGCGACGCCCCCGGCGAGCGCGCCGCCCCCACTGGCCGGACGCACGGGTACACTCTCTAGAAATAACAAGTTAGTTACCGTCCCAGAGAGCAGGGTGTAGACTGCCGTGAGGAGCTCCATGGCGGGGGGCCCCCTGGCGGGCGGGCGGCGGGGCGCGGCGGAGGGCGGAGGGCGACGCCCCCGGCGAGCGCGCCGCCCCCACTGGCCGGACGCACGGGTACACTCTCTAGAATAACAAGTTAGTTACCGTCCCAGAGAGCAGGGTGTAGACTGCCGTGAGGAGCTCCATGGCGGGGGGCCCCCTGGCGGGCGGGCGCGGGGGGCGCGGCGGAGGGCGGAGGGCGACGCCCCCGGCGAGCGCGCCGCCCCCACTGGCCGGACGCACGGGTACACTCTCTAGAATAACAAGTTAGTTACCGTCCCAGAGAGCAGGGTGTAGACTGCCGTGAGGAGCTCCATGGCGGGGGGCCCCCTGGCGGGCGGGCGGCGGGGCGCGGCGGAGGGCGGAGGGCGACGCCCCCGGCGAGCGCGCCGCCCCCACTGGCCGGACGCACGGGTACACTCTCTAGAATAACAAGTTAGTTACCGTCCCAGAGAGCAGGGTGTAGACTGCCGTGAGGAGCTCCATGGCGGGGGGCCCCCTGGCGGGCGGGCGGCGGGGCGCGGCGGAGGGCGGAGGGCGACGCCCCCGGCGAGCGCGCCGCCCCCACTGGCCGGACGCACGGGTACACTCTCTAGAATAACAAGTTAGTTACCGTCCCAGAGAGCAGGGTGTAGACTGCCGTGAGGAGCTCCATGGCGGGGGGCATCCTGGCGGGCGGGCGGCGGGGCGCGGCGGAGGGCGGAGGGCGACGCCCCCGGCGAGCGCGCCGCCCCCCACTGCCGGACGCACGGGTACACTCTCTAGAATACCAAGTTAGTTACCGTCCCAGAGAGCAGGGTGTAGACTGCCGTGAGGAGCTCCATGGCGGGGGGCCCCCTGGCGGGCGGGCGGCGGGGCGCGGCGGAGGGGCGGAGGGCGACGCCCCCGGCGAGCGCGCCGCCCCCACTGGCCGGACGCACGGGTACACTCTCTAGAATAACAAGTTAGTTACCGTCCCAGAGAGCAGGGTGTAGACTGCCGTGAGGAGCTCCATGGCGGGGGGCCCCCTGGCGGGCGGGCGGCGGGGCGCGGCGGAGGGCGGAGGGCGACGCCCCCGGCGAGCGCGCCGCCCCCACTGGCCGGACGCACGGGTACACTCTCTAGAATAACAAGTTAGTTACCGTCCCAGAGAGCAGGGTGTAGACTGCCGTGAGGAGCTCCATGGCGGGGGCCCCCTGGCGGGCGGGCGGCGGGGCGCGGCGGAGGGCGGAGGGCGACGCCCCGGCGAGCGCGCCGCCCCCACTGGCCGGACGCACGGGTACACTCTCTAGAATAAAAGGTTAGTTACCGTCCCAGAGAGCAGGGTGTAGACTGCCGTGAGGAGCTCCATGGCGGGGGGGCCCCTGGCGGGCGGGCGGCGGGGCGCGGCGGAGGGCGGAGGGCGACGCCCCGGCGAGCGCGCCGCCCCCACTGGCCGGACGCACGGGTACACTCTCTAGAATAAAAGGTTAGTTACCGTCCCAGAGAGCAGGGTGTAGACTGCCGTGAGGAGCTCCATGGCGGGGGGCCCCCTGGCGGGCGGGCGGCGGGGGGCGCGGCGGAGGGCGGAGGGCGACGCCCCCGGCGAGCGCGCCGCCCCCACTGGCCGGACGCACGGGTACACTCTCTAGAATAAAAGGTTAGTTACCGTCCCAGAGAGCAGGGTGTAGACTGCCGTGAGGAGCTCCATGGCGGGGGGCCCCTGGCGGGCGGGCGGCGGGGCGCGGCGGAGGGCGGAGGGCGACGCCCCCGGCGAGCGCGCCGCCCCCACTGGCCGGACGCACGGGTACACTCTCTAGAATAACAAGTTAGTTACCGTCCCAGAGAGCAGGGTGTAGACTGCCGTGAGGAGCTCCATGGCGGGGGGCCCCCTGGCGGGCGGGCGGCGGGGCGCGGCGGAGGGCGGAGGGCGACCCCCGGCGGCGAGCGCGCCGCCCCCACTGGCCGGACGCACGGGTACACTCTCTAGAATACCAAGTTAGTTACCGTCCCAGAGAGCAGGGTGTAGACTGCCGTGAGGAGCTCCATGGCGGGGGGCCCCCTGGCGGGCGGGCGGCGGGGCGCGGCGGAGGGCGGAGGGCGACGCCCCCGGCGAGCGCGCCGCCCCCACTGGCCGGACGCACGGGTACACTCTCTAGAATACCAAGTTAGTTACCGTCCCAGAGAGCAGGGTGTAGACTGCCGTGAGGAGCTCCATGGCGGGGGGCCCCCTGGCGGGCGGGCGGCGGGGCGCGGCGGAGGGCGGAGGGCGACGCCCCCGGCGAGCGCGCCGCCCCCACTGGCCGGACGCACGGGTACACTCTCTAGAATAACAAGTTAGTTACCGTCCCAGAGAGCAGGGTGTAGACTGCCGTGAGGAGCTCCATGGCGGGGGGGCCCCCTGGCGGGCGGGGGCGGCGGGGCGCGGCGGAGGGCGGAGGGCGACGCCCCGGCGAGCGCGCCGCCCCCACTGGCCGGACGCACGGGTACACTCTCTAGAATAACAAGTTAGTTACCGTCCCAGAGAGCAGGGTGTAGACTGCGTGAGGAGCTCCATGGCGGGGGGCATCCTGGCGGGCGGGCGGCGGGGCACGGCGGAGGGCGGAGGGCGACGCCCCCGGCGAGCGCGCCGCCCCCACTGGCCGGACGCACGGGTACACTCTCTAGAATACCAAGTTAGTTACCGTCCCAGAGAGCAGGGTGTAGACTGCCGTGAGGAGCTCCATGGCGGGGGGCCCCCTGGCGGGCGGGCGGCGGGGCGCGGCGGAGGGCGGAGGGCGACGCCCCCGGCGAGCGCGCCGCCCCCACTGGCCGGACGCACGGGTACACTCTCTAGAATAACAAGTTAGTTACCGTCCCAGAGAGCAGGGTGTAGACTGCCGTGAGGAGCTCCATGGCGGGGGCCCCCTGGCGGGCGGGCGGCGGGGCGCGGCGGAGGGCGGAGGGCGACGCCCCCGGCGAGCGCGCCGCCCCCACTGGCCGGACGCACGGGTACACTCTCTAGAATAACAAGTTAGTTACCGTCCCAGAGAGCAGGGTGTAGACTGCCGTGAGGAGCTCCATGGCGGGGGCCCCCTGGCGGGCGGGCGGCGGGGCGCGGCGGAGGGCGGAGGGCGACGCCCCCGGCGAGCGCGCCGCCCCCACTGGCCGGACGCACGGGTACACTCTCTAGAATAACAAGTTAGTTTACCGTCCCAGAGAGCAGGGTGTAGACTGCCGTGAGGAGCTCCATGGCGGGGGGCCCCCTGGCGGGCGGGCGGCGGGGCGCGGCGGAGGGCGGAGGGCGACGCCCCCGGCGAGCGCGCCGCCCCCACTGGCCGGACGCACGGGTACACTCTCTAGAATAACAAGTTAGTTACCGTCCCAGAGAGCAGGGTGTAGACTGCCGTGAGGAGCTCCATGGCGGGGGGCCCCCTGGCGGGCGGGCGGCGGGGCGCGGCGGAGGGCGGAGGGCGACGCCCCCGGCGAGCGCGCCGCCCCCACTGGCCGGACGCACGGGTACACTCTCTAGAATAAAAGGTTAGTTACCGTCCCAGAGAGCAGGGTGTAGACTGCCGTGAGGAGCTCCATGGCGGGGGGCCCCCTGGCGGGCGGGCGGCGGGGCGCGGCGGAGGGCGGAGGGCGACGCCCCCGGCGAGCGCGCCGCCCCCACTGGCCGGACGCACGGGGTACACTCTCTAGAATAAAAAGGTTAGTTACCGTCCCAGAGAGCAGGGTGTAGACTGCCGTGAGGAGCTCCATGGCGGGGGGCCCCCTGGCGGGCGGGCGGCGGGGCGCGGCGGAGGGCGGAGGGCGACGCCCCCGGCGAGCGCGCCGCCCCCACTGGCCGGACGCACGGGTACACTCTCTAGAATAAAAGGTTAGTTACCGTCCCAGAGAGCAGGGTGTAGACTGCCGTGAGGAGCTCCATGGCGGGGGGCCCCCTGGCGGGCGGGCGGCGGGGCGCGGCGGAGGGCGGAGGGCGACGCCCCCGGCGAGCGCGCCGCCCCCACTGGCCGGACGCACGGGTACACTCTCTAGAATAACAAGTTAGTTACCGTCCCAGAGAGCAGGGTGTAGACTGCCGTGAGGAGCTCCATGGCGGGGGGCCCCCTGGCGGGCGGGCGGCGGGGCGCGGCGGAGGGCGGAGGGCGACGCCCCCGGCGAGCGCGCCGCCCCCACTGGCCGGACGCACGGGTACACTCTCTAGAAATACCAAGTTAGTTACCGTCCCAGAGAGCAGGGTGTAGACTGCCGTGAGGAGCTCCATGGCGGGGGGCCCCCTGGCGGGCGGGCGGCGGGGCGCGGCGGAGGGCGGAGGGCGACGCCCCCGGCGAGCGCGCCGCCCCCACTGGCCGGACGCACGGGGTACACTCTCTAGAATAAAAGGTTAGTTACCGTCCCAGAGAGCAGGGTGTAGACTGCCGTGAGGAGCTCCATGGCGGGGGGCCCCTGGCGCGGGCGGGCGGCGGGGCGGCGGAGGGCGGAGGGCGACGCCCCCGGCGAGCGCGCCGCCCCCACTGGCCGGACGCACGGGTACACTCTCTAGAATACCAAGTTAGTTACCGTCCCAGAGAGCAGGGTGTAGACTGCCGTGAGGAGCTCCATGGCGGGGGGCCCCCTGGCGGGCGGGCGGCGGGGCGCGGCGGAGGGCGGAGGGCGACGCCCCCGGCGAGCGCGCCGCCCCCACTGGCCGGACGCACGGGTACACTCTCTAGAATAAAAGGTTAGTTACCGTCCCAGAGAGCAGGGTGTAGACTGCCGTGAGGAGCTCCATGGCGGGGGCCCCCTGGCGGGCGGGCGGCGGGGCGCGGCGGAGGGCGGAGGGCGACGCCCCCGGCGAGCGCGCCGCCCCCACTGGCCGGACGCACGGGTACACTCTCTAGAATAAAAGGTTAGTTACCGTCCCAGAGAGCAGGGTGTAGACTGCCGTGAGGAGCTCCATGGCGGGGGGCCCCCTGGCGGGCGGGCGGCGGGGCGCGGCGGAGGGCGGAGGGCGACGCCCCCGGCGAGCGCGCCGCCCCCACTGGCCGGACGCACGGGTACACTCTCTAGAAAAAATGGACATGCTGTAAGTTAAGTCGGGCAGAAACATAGAGATTTATTTTATTCGTTTTTTACTCGGAATATTTAAATACAAACAAAGGCGTTTGGTAGAAAAAAACACAATCGCTATGTGCATTCATCTAATCCATAGATTCCCAAATTCATTTGACCCGTGGCCCCCCTTTCAGACATAAAATTACACAAGGCCCCCCTGGAAATGCAGTGTACTTATTTTTTATACATTTAATTATAGTGTCATAAATAAGATACGCGAACGCTGTAACGACCATGTAAACCGACCATCATAGGCCCATAGCGGTCGATTCATGAACTACATGTGTACGCATATAATTTGAAACATCACAAAATCATAGATGATTTTTATTGTACGTATGTACATCCTATAATAACAGATTTTTTAAATTCTATAAGGTCATACTTTTTAGCACCTCATGCCCCCCTGATTGCTTCATAGGGCTCCCCTACTCCCCCAGAGCCAGAGAAGCCCCCCTCAGATCTCTCCAGGGCTCCCTGGGGGGCCAGGTGGCCCACTTTGGGAACCTATGATCTAATCACTTGAAAAGTAAATAACCGTTCGCTCCAGGATTTGACCTGGGTCTTTTTGATCACCGGTCAGCTTCTATATCCACTGAGCTAAACGGTCGATACATATCTAGAGATTAACGAAATGCCTATCGCAATTATTCGATTAATGCACATAGCAATAGGGTTCTTCCAGATAACATGAATATCCTTGAAAACGCTATAAATATTTGAAGTATATTTTTACAATTCCAACGATCTAAAACACAATGATTAAAAATTTTGTTTTCATTTATAAATTTTGTTTTAAAAACACGAAATTACGAGTGACTTTTAACGCCCGTTGTTGGCTAATGACGTCATATCCGTCTACCGTGGAAGGCGTGAAATTCATTCCGTAGTGAGCGCCTATATTGCTGTGACGTCACACCGCATGCGCGCTAAATGGAGGATTTTGCGAGCGATTTGAAAAAGCGCTATTTCAAACCGCGCTAAAAAATTCATATGACACCGTAAAAAAAATTAAAAAAATCCCTTGATATTGTAATTTTTAAATCATTTTTTTAAATAAAAAATCGAAAAGAACCCAATTGTGATTTTTTCTATCATTCTTTTGATTTGTTAAATAAAAACGTAAAAATGTTTAGCATTTTAAATCATCGCTTCATTCGTAGATTAATAAAGTAAAAATAAAAGAGTTTGGATTTAAAATCAACTTAACATACTGAAAATAAATTTAACTTATTGAAAGATGCATTAAATAATATTAGTATAATCACAGAAATCATGCATCAAGTCACGCATAAAAAGATATATCGTAAAATATAATAAAATAGAGAAAAATGCAGCTACGAATATTAAATGTTTTAAAAAATCCATTAAAGTGTTGTCTTACCGATTGACGAATGCTTTGTTGATTCGATCTATGGCTTGGTCCCTTCCTCCTGCGTTGGGCCTTCCATGGGGTGTCACTTCACTTCATTTTCGCTCCTTATCACCTCCCCGCACTAGCTACAACACCATCACTCTCTATACACACCGATATCTCACCCTCCTACCCCATGGAAACCTAAGCTTTGGCTATTTACGTGGTACATCCATGGTTTCTCTAAAATAAACGTAAAAATTTACATATTTTAGCTATTTACTAGAATTTCTCGTTAAAAACGTGCAAACCTGCATATTTTTTAGCTATTTACTAAAATTTCTCATTAAAAACGTACAAACCTGCATATTTTTAGCTATTTACTCGAATTTCTCGTTAAAATAGTAAAAACATGCATATTTTCAGCTATTAATTTATTAAAATTTCTCATTCAAAACGTACAAAGCAGATTTTTAACTATTTACTAGAATTTCTCATTAAAAACGTAAAAACCTGCATATTTTTAGCTATTTACTTAAATTTATCGGTTAAAAAAAACTGAAAACTTAAATATTTTTGCCAGTTAAATTTGGCTATTTACATAGGTGATTGATTTTTTGATGATTTTTACAATGATTTTTCTATAATAATTATTTAATCACGAGTTAATGGGCGGATGAGTCAATTGTAGGATTTATTAATATTTTTAAAAATACTACTGCTACTTTCGCTTACCCGCACCCAATGTTGCATAGGGCACTGCATTGGTCCAAACAAGTGCAATGTATCTTTACCATTTTACTATGTGAAGGTAAAACGAACAGTCTTACGCTTCAGAACCGGTCTGACACTATGAAAATCCCATGTAAATGAAATATTTAAAATATTGAAATCCAACAGAGTCAGAGAAACTCTGGAAGTGAATGTGGGATTTCTAATACATGGGCTTTATATGACCTGTCATTCCCAACAGACTGACAGAGACCCACTCTGGAAATTATATGACAAATTTGTGGGTTATATCTAGGCGTTTACATGGCTTATGACCTTTTCATTCTGGTGTCATTTGTTAAGAGGAAACTTCTTTTGTATATAATATTATACAACTGTTCTTAAATTAATGAGCATTAATGTCGTGTTAGAAACGCACAGACAAACTATAGTTAGTGTAATTTAATAAGTGTGATCTATAGGGTGTAACAAAACTCAATGTACAAGCGGGAAACCAGTGAATCTACATCATTTTTGGAGTCGATTTTGTATTTTTTTTGTTTTTTATTTGACCCTTAGTATTTAAGAAAATTGAGTACGAAGTTGATGTTTTTTTCGTTTTTTTTTTGCAAATTGTTACCAAATAAAATGTATTTACTCAAATTATTACTATCCATAAAGAACACAAAATTTTCAATTTTCAATTAGAATTTGAGCAATTTTAATCTGCCATACTATAGTCCTTAAAATATAGCTTGATTAGAATGACAGTTTGTCACGTTAGAATCTGTATGAATCAAGTCTGATATGATTGTATGGGACTTGGTTCAAACAAATACTACCATGAAATGACGTCTAACGAGTGATTAAGTACATTAATAAACAAAAAACCATTAGTATCTGGAATGCTTCACATATCAATCAATATATATGTATATATTATATAAAATCAGCTTTAAAACCATTTAAAATTTAAAAAATTAAACAGTTTGACAGCTGTCATTCTAATCAAGCTATATTTAACAGACTATAATGAAAAACTTTTGTGAGAAAAAAAATTTTTTTTTCAAGCCCAGATAAAAAATTCATATTACACAATCGTCTCCAAATACGATGTAGATTCACCAGTTTCCCGCTTGTACATAGAGTTTTGTTACACCCTATATTTGAGCTTGCCCTCTATCTTCAATAAAGAATAAATTAAAATAAATATTTTTAAAAAAGTTGGCTTTTTAGTTATCTTTTAATATTGATGATTCTTTACTGCTTTTTTATCAGGTCTATCAATTTAACGTTTTATTGATGTACGAAAATACGCCAATCTATTTTCATTATATTGTATTTTGTCTAAATTTATTTGTTATTAATTAAAAACGACACGTATTTTCTTAGCTGTCAAGTGGCCATATTTAAAACATCGTTCTGACACTGAATTAATAATTTAACTAACATATGATTTACGTCAAATATTTTGACAGATGTGAACGTCGCTACGGTTAGACGCACTGTCAGATAGTTTTAAAAGAAACTTTTATAAAAAATACATCACATCTGAGCAAGGAGGTTGAACTATATATAATAAGATGGAGGGAAAATAAACTGTTGACGCTTGCATTTATCAAAGTATAATGAATCATAACGACAAAAGAATTACCTGATATAAAAAAAATATTTCAATAATTATAAAAATTTACGGCGTGAAAATGTATATATATGTAAAAATGTATGTGTTTGCAAGATATTTAAAATTTATTATACTCTTTTTATGTATGTATTTAAACTGCTGTTTTTCTTGGAAATAAAATAAAATAAAATGTATGCGCGGTTCCGTCAATTATTTTTCAATATATATTTATTTATTTGACCACCTAACCAGGAGGCCCAATGAGGGAATCCACTGTTTTCTAAAGTAATTTTTTTCTATAAACTTACTATTTAACTAAACAAAAAAAATATATTTAATATTTTTTTATAAGTTATTGATGAAGATACGATTTTTTAAAGTTGCACATTTCAAATACCGCGCTAAATACCAACTAAGTACTAACTGCGTCATTTTTGCAGGAGTGACGTCATAAAACGGGTTGTTTTAAGGCCATGGTATTTCTCCAGCCAGTAACAAAACTGTCAAAAATCTATTCAAACTAACGCGGGAAGCACAGATAAAATATACCGTCGACTCAACTGTCATATACTGTTAACAGCTGTTCTAGGTAGACTGAATGGCGGCCATCTTTTTTGCAATAGAAGCTATTGTATTCCATATTAAAATGCCATGGAACGCGGCTACGGGGGTTTAAAAACGGAAACCGGAAACACTACACTTAGATACAAGGAGTGACGTCATTGTTTAAGATTTTTGAAATGAATGCTATTTTCAACATTTTTTATTAATTTTTGCGTGCGTTTTTGGGATATTTCATCCCACTTCAAAATTTTTAAATATTCGCGTCTACACGAAAGCATTTTTAAAATTCAATTCCAGGTAGCAGTGGATTACCTCATTACAGAGGGGAGCAACGTCTCAAACACCCAGGCTTGTGAAAAATCACTTTTAATTTTTGTGTTCTCATCTATGATCAATTTTGGGAATCGAACTCAAAACCTCCGTAGAGTCCAGCGTCTTAGCCATTACGCTTAAATATGTTTTAGTTAAATTTATTTCACAGATTTTTTAAATTTAAAAAAAAAAAAATACAAGAAGGTAAGAGGATCAGTCTTACGCTTCAGGACCAGTCGACCGCGACCTTATGCACGGTAGTCAATTGCGCTACCACTAAGGTCAAAATATTTTTTAAAAATCATAATAAAAAATTTGTATTTTTAATAAACAGGAAAAATCCAAAACATCGATGAATCTTTTCCTCGCCAAGGTGAAAATATTAATTTAATATCTCGGTTAGATTTTCTCAGGGAAGTGTATTTGACATCGTATTGAGGGATGATTAATATTTACCCTGACGATGTTCCAAATAATTGCTTAATCGTCCACTCGTTAAATCGACTACCCCTTTGGTTAATCTTTGGGGGTGAATTTCTCAGATTAATAATTTATTTAACTGTTTGTTTATCGAGAAATACGCGCCATAAATAGCTTTTACAACTTACAACGGTATAAAAAATACTAGTAGTAACTAACTAACTAACCATCACGCCATTTCCCCGTAGGGGTAGGCAGAGAGGATAGAACGCCATACCACTCTGTCCTGACAGACTTCCTTTGCTTCCTCTTCATTCATACATCTTCTCATGCACATACGCCGATTGTTCCGACTTTTCACATGACCACTTTCAAGTACTTGACGTACTTGGTCATGCCATGTCTTTCTCGGTCTTCCGCGGCTTCTACATCCAGGCTCACTTGCATTTAAACTTCTTTTAGCCGTTCTTTCATCATCTCATTCGCTCCACATGACCAAACCATCGTTAAAGCCCTTTCTTAATTTCTTTCTTCCTTTCTTTCTTTTAGTAGTAACATGCATTTAATATTTTTAAATTTAACAAATGTATTTATAAGTGTACCAATGCAGTGCCCTATGCACCATTCGATGCAGATGTGGGACTTCACAGTCAACTTTCTGAATGATTTCAGCAAGGGACTTTAAGATAGTACCTAACATAATTAAATTAATTGTATATAACTAATTAAAGTTAAATAAAAATACTTGGCACCTTCAGACTGGTTGTCTGAAGATGCCCGTTACAGGGTGAAAGCGCTAACTGGTCAAATAAATAAAAGTGGAAGTGTACCAAGTATTTTTATTTAACTTTGATTAGTTATATACAAATAATTGAATCATGGAATTCCACCAAGTAATGTCATTAAAAAAATATGAATCAAACCTAACATAATATTTAAGAAGATATAAAAATATAGCAATTTTCATACGGAAATTTCGACTTTAGTGTTATTTATATTCAAACCAACCACTTTGTTAATCATTATACAATTTAAATCAAATAAAACAACTTTGTAATATGATTATCGAAACTATTTAGTCGAATAAAGATTGTCGAAACTAGTTAGCATTTGTTTTAAATAAAGTGAATCATATAATTCAAATCGACTTTAGTTATCCGTAAATACTTTGATTAGAGATTGGGAGCTTGTTAATTTCATATGAAATAGGATTTCTTTGTTCTACTGTGTAACTGATTTTTACATTTTAATATAGTTCGTACCTATAATTTGATGAACCATTGCGTGCTATCGAATTTCCGTGTATTTACGAAATAAAAAGAATAATAAATTTGGTAGATATATTTACGAATAAGGGATTTCGGTCGTAATTTTTCTTTTTTTTTTTTATCAATATAAAACATACATGTATTATATTCCCAGGAGTTATAAAAAACTCATTTGGGACCGGTATTATCATAACATATTGCACTATCATTGAAAAACATATTTAAATACAAATCTTTAAGGGCTCTACTATGTACAAATACAAATTTATTTAAATAAAAATCTTTAAGGGCTCTACTATGTATTGGTTTATTTATTTTTACTTCATGGGGTAAGTTTATTATATTGGGATCGAGAAATGTTCATTAGGGATTTTTTACCGAATTTTGTGGATCGAAATTTTGGAATGTGGAGGTTTTTTGAATTACGTGTATTGTGGCCATGAAGCTCAGAGTTAAAATTGTGTTTCAAACTTGTATGTGCTGAATGATTCAATATGGTAAGTATAGTATTTGTGATTATTGACAAAAGATGATTGCCAAAAAATGCCTAGCAATCTTCTCAACAGATGACACCAGCATAGAAAATTTCGGTAATGCGGAACGACGTTGACGAGTTCATTTTACAATTTGACATCTCAACAGAGACGAGAAGTTTGGAAGGGATTATGGATAATTAGGCGTTTACAGGGCTTATGACCTGTCATTGGCTGGGTTAAGTGGCCACTTGATGTATTACAACATTCCCCATTTCACCTAGTATTTGATATCCATATCTGCCAATTATCAGTTCCAAAAATTTGTCATATAAATGGTTTTCAGATGAGGGGCGGAATGGGGACTGCTGTAGTACACCAAGTGGCCACTTAACCCAGCCAATGACAGGTCATAAGCCCTGTAAACGCCTAGATAACCCACATTCGCTTCCAGAGTTTCTCTGTGTCTGTCTCTGTTGGTATATCAATGGTATCTAAATTTTAAACAGTCATTATGATTTTATTTCTTTCAAATGTGTTTATGTGTTTCGCCACCAGGGGCAGAGTGGCGCTAGTGTAGCATTTTCACATGTGGGCGTCTGACAAAACAATACTTTTACATTTTGTAACTTTTAACACGCGCTGGTCAATTAATCAGGGCTTTTATTGTCTATGCCAATTTTATGTTCCTCATTTAAATTGTCTTAAAAACAATAGCATGAGGAACGTCAAACATTTTCAAATTAGCCGCTGCTTAAATTGTGGCGGGAATAAAACTTTTAAAACGGCTGCCATTTTGACGGATTTTCCGATGACAGATACTCAAACTTTATTATGTGTTGTCTTAATTTAAACATAGCAAACGTTATAGCGGCATTGTTTTTTCACACAAAGCGAAAATTTTGATTTGGACAAAAAAATGCAGAATTTTGAAAACATTGTTGAAATCGTAAAAGGTAAAAAAAAACGGATGATCATCATCAAATATATATCCCTTGTAAATTCCCCATACTTTATCCTAACTTTTGTGAACCCGTACGTCATCCCTAGTTAGGCCCACGTCACGTAGGTCTGACGGAAAGTGTCGACGAATTGGGTTCTTCCCGATTTTTTATTTAAAAAAATTGATTGAAAAATTACAATATCAAGAGAATTTTTCTTTTTTTTTTTGAAGATTTCATATAAATTTTTTAGCGCGGTTTGAAATAGCGCTTTTTTAAATCGCTCGCAAAATCCTCCATTTGGCGCGCATGCGGTGTGACGTCACAGCAATATAGGCGCTCACTACGGAATGAATTTCACGCCTTTCACGGTGGACGGGAATGACGTCATTAGCCAATAACGGGCGTTAAAAATCATTCGTATTTTCGTGTTTTTAAAACATAAATTTATAAATGAAAACAAAATTTTTGATCATTGTGTTTTATATCGTTAGAATTGGAAAAATATACTTTAAATATTTATAACGTTTTCAAGGATATTCATGCTATCGGGAAGAACCCTATTATGCATGTAGTTTTTTTTTTTATTTTATTTTATTTTATTTATAGGAAAAACAACAGTATCGATACATGATCGTAGAATACAAAAAAGCATTCACCAATTATAGTTTTTCACATTTATACAATTCAAAGTAGATAGAAAAAATAAATATAAGAAATAAAAATAAAGAGTTATGAGGGAAGGATAGGATGATAGGGATAGGTAAAAGGAAAAGGAGATGACTGGGAATAGAATTAGGATTACCTTTTACACAGTCTATAAGATTTCAAATAATTTTAATTTGAAATTGGGTAGTCTGATGTTAAAAATGTCAAGACAGTTACAATATTCATTGAATTTCGCACAACTACGATATATAAAAGAATTTTTTAAATAATTATTTGATGGTGCTAAATAATTAAAAAGATGACATTGTCTAGTGAGTCTAATTGAACAATGAAGAGGTATCTGCTCTAGAAGATAGGGGCTCTTAATTACATTATTTATAACTTTATACAAAAAAACATAAATCAGTTTAATTAAGTTTCTTGTGCAGTTTACAAGCTGTACCGTATAAAACGAAAACTGTATAGAATATTAAAAGGGCGACGCGCCGCCGCCGCGCCGTCGCGACGTTTGGTTGACCTGACAGTTATTTTTTCTAAATGTAAACGTTTAAGTAGATATTGGTATATTGTATGCTTTAAAAACGTAAATACCAAATAATAATTTTCCATTATTAGCTATATTGACAATTTTCTATATGCAAACATTACGATCGCGCTTAAACATACACATATTGAGCGTGTCTTTTGACAGACCGTACAGTTTTCTGAACAAGAAACTGTACAGTTTTTTGTTCCGTATGAAGTGCGCATTATACAATATTCTATTTAATCAGGGAATCAGGTCAGGGAATTTTTTTTATTTAATTTTTTTATTATTATATTTATTTAGTACCATATCATTTTTACATGGACTAATATTATTACATTACACTTAATTAATTTTTTCCTAACTATTCTTATCCTACCATTATACATTTTTCAATTTAGCCATAATATAATACCTACACTAACTTAGCCCTAAATAACTTTAAATTTTGGTTCATTTTTTATTTCATCTGGCATCTCCTCATACATTTTTAATGCCCTTATACATGAGACAATTCTGTGACATGGCTTTTCTTTTCATTTACAATCTTATATTTTTTTAACCTCTTGTTGCATATTTATGAAAAAAGTCATTGTTTTTTAATTTGTTTTGCAAATATCTTGGAAGTATCCCTTTAACAATTTTGTTAGTTTCATTGGCTACATTATATTTCATTATTTGGTCTACTGACATAATATTCAAGAGTTTAATCATTTTTTTAATTACGGAATTAATCTACTGACGTCACTGTGACCCGTGTAGATTTATAATGACGGTTCCTCTTTGAGTTAGTTCTCACCCTACTGGCCTAGTCCTTACGCCCCTAGCTGCAGAGGGTAAGGACTAGCACATCCATTGCTATATTTCCTGCAAGTCCAGGTCTTTGAAGGACTAGGCCACTAGATAAGGAGCTCTCTGATAAGTCAGATTATCTCTGATCCGTCAGATCATCTCAGTAGCTCAATCACAGATGATGGTCGACGTGCTTAAAAAAGTGCTAAGCATTTGACCGATCGCAATGAACATACGTTCATATCACGGTCGCGTTGCAAGCACCATAGATGAAAGGCATACTTTGACAAATGTTTCGTTTTAATGCTTTCTCAAATTGATTTAAAGCAAATAAATGGCATGATAAATTGTGCACAAACAATTAAAACTAGAAATTAAACTATTAAGCATTATCGACAAAATTGAGAACGGTCTTTTACGTTGGTTCGGTCATGTAGAGCGAATGGATGATGAAAGAACGGCTAAAAAAATATATGATGCGACTGTGCCTGGATGTAGAAATCGAGGAAGGCCGAGAAAGACATGGCATGATCAAGTAAAACAAGTGCTTGAAAGTGGGCATGTAAGAAGTCGGAATAATCGACGTGCGTGCATGAGAAGATGTACGAATGTGGAGGAAGCAAGAGAAGTGTGCCAGGACAGAGTGGTTTGGCGTTCTATCCTCTCTGCCTACCCCTGCGGGTAAATGTCGTGATGGTTAGGGTTAGGTTAGGTTATTAATAATCCCGATCGATAACTTTTAACGGATGTTCCATTGTGATCGCAAAAAAGGTTAAACTTCCATTGTGAGAAATCGTTATCACGTCACAGAATCATTATTATTCGATACTAATCGTTTTACTAACGTCTTCAGCCTTCATTTATTTTGATATTGACCAAACATCAATGGTATTTATCCGCTCGCGACTAATGTGCTCGCTTAATCCCGCCAATAACTCGAGCAGTGTGTCGGATTGCAAATCCGCTGCGACTGGGGCATTGAATTTAGTTTAATTGACCATTGAAGCGTCGCTCTTGTGCCAAATCACTTCAAAAATGTAGTAAGAAAAATGCTAAATAACAGTGCAATTACGTTTCTCTATTTTTATTTACTAAGACCTATGATTTTAATTAATTTTTCAATACCCATTTTACCAAGCCATGGAAGATTTTTTTTCAAAGGTTTTTCCCAATTTCGAATCTCGACTCACCAAAATGAATAACAGTTTACTTAAACGACATTTTGAGTGTGTCCAAATACTTGTAGACAAAAACTGGAGTTTTGACACACTCAAAAAGTTGTTTATAAAAATTAGCTTGTAAAAGTTATAAGCATAACAAATTGAAGAGTCGTCTTCAGGCGTTTCCTAGTAGGCGATATAATTCGGTAAGAATTTCACTTGCAATCATAAAAGTTTCTGCTAAAATGCTTCGCTAATTTTCAATGGATGACAGAGAGTGTTCACATGTGAAGAGTCGCACAATTTCACTGTATATATACAAGTTCTGATAATTGGCAGATATGACCGGTCATAAGCCCTGTAAACGCCTAGATATCCATATTCCCTTCCAAACTTCTCGTCTCTGTTGAGATGTCAAATTGTAATAGTTTACTTTTTTGTATGGACCGTGACAAACTCTAGTTTACATAATGTTACAACTACTACTTCTTTACCCAATGGTGTATAAGGCACTGCATCGATACACCAAGTGCAGTGATTCTTGGTCATTTTATTACATGAAGGTAAGATGATCAGTCATAAACGTGAAATATTAATATGAAAATCTTATTTTCTCTTCTTTCGCCACGTCCGCTCCTATGTGGAGCATGTTGCCATCACTAGATCCCTCCAGGAGACCCTGTCACCAGCCAGCTTTCTCGCCTCCTCCCGCGTCAGGCCCGCATCCATCAGCTCCGCCGAATACATCCGTAGGATGGTCATCGACGGTCTGGCAGGACGGCGGGATCCTGCAGGCGTAAAGAAGAGGCAGCTCGGGTTCAGGCTCTCCCGAGGCGTCCGGAGTACATGGCCAAGCCAAGTCCACCGCCGCATCTTCACGACTCTAGTTTATTAAGGGTTGCTGCGTCCGTTCCCTAACTTCAGCGTTTGTTATGAAGTCAAACCACCTAATGCCTAGAATCCTGATATGAAAATCACATGTATATAAATATTTAATAATATTGTCCGCTTCGTAGCGCATTTGGCTACCGTGCATGAGGTCGCGAGTTCGATTCCCGTAGGGGGTCAACATAAAATTAAATTATTTTAAAACTTTTATAGGATTAATGTTGACTGGATTTAGAATATTCCCTTTTGCACAAATACCTGACAAAAATCCTACATACTTGACATATGGAATTGATTATTCAATATTGATTAACGCACTGGACTTCCTTTTCTTTCCTAATCACCCGATTTCTTCCCACACACTGCTAACGACTTCTCTTCACTTCTTCCCTTCAACACGATTCTACGTCATTTCACATTCTTTCATCTACCTTAACGTCCTAGTAGCCCATTGATTTTATGTTTGATTTTGTACCGTTTCTACAATTCCGGTAAGAGGCGTTGCGGCGCATGTCGATTTTGGCCAATGATACGTTTTTTATTGATTTTCATACTACGTTTCTATACATGGAGTAACAAAACTCGTAGTACAACCTGAAAACTGGTGAATCTACATCATAATAACAGTCCAATGTGTTATATATGACTTGAATTTTTTTTTTAAATCTTCTCAAAAATTTTTCATTTATTTGGCTTTTATTAGTAACTACCTCAGATTATGTAAAATTGCACAAATTCTTATAAAAATGCTGTTTTTTTAATTTGTTTTATTTATGGATAGTATTAATTTTACTAAATAAATTATATTCGACAAGAATTTGCCAAAAAACCCCACCATACCCTTAAAATTTTTTTTTTTCCCCCCCAAAAATTTTTTTTTCGGTAAAACCGTTTTTTTTCCCAAAAACAATTTTTTATTAGTTTTTAAAATTTTTTTAAGAAAACGAACTAAAAAAAAATCAAAAAAAAAAAAAAACAATTTATTTTTTAAAAAACGGCCTAAAACTTTTTTTTGCTTAAAAGATTTTTAAAAATCTTTTTTTTTGTATTTTTACGCTTGTCTAAACCTGAAAAGGGGGGGGGGTTTTCCTGGGTTGAAAATTTAAAAATAATTTCACGTTTTTTTTATATATTTTATTTCACGTTGATCCCTTGGGACGGAAACTGAATTTAAGACTGACACTGATAGAGGTACCCAAATTAGCGGCGCACATACTGGTAACAAAACTCTAGTACAACCCGAAAACTGGTGAATCTACATCATTTGGAAAATGTGAATATGACTTTTGAAACAGAGGAAAAAAAGAAAAAAAAAAAAAAAAAAAAAATATTTTCAATTTAATATTTTTCCCCAAAACGGTTTTGCTATTCGTTTTGGGAGTAAATTTTTTCCCCGCTTCGTGTCTGTCAAAACGTCAGGAACATCATTTTAAAAAAAACCAAAATTACACACCCTTATAAATTTTCCGAATAAATTTCCCCAGATTTTCTTTTTGAACAACATGCTTAACATAATGCTATGCATGTTGCTTTACTTTAGGCGCTATATTAACTATCACCCTGAACAAAAAGCAAAATTTTAAATTTTTTAGCGATTGCCGAAAAAAGACAATATTTTGATTCACATCATACCATACCCTCATCCTCCCAAGCAAGCCCGCCCCCTTGACGCAAACTGCGAACGAAATTGTCAAAAACGACCGGGGCCGAGAACCTGATCCTTTTAAAAAAGGCAACATGGTGGGCTCCCGGGGGGCATACTAGTATTGGGCCAAACCAGCCGAAAAACAAAAACCCGGGGGGCTTG
>JAGVSP010006764.1:0-16718 GCA_022494985.1 Micrasema minimum
AAAATACCAAAAAACCACCTTGCCCTTATTTTGAAATTTGATCAAGGCCCAGTAAAAGTTTTTATTTTCACCATCAAATACTCAAATATTTTTTAAAAAAGAAACATTTAAATTTTTTATTTACCCCCGTCCCCCAAAAAAAAAAAAAACCCATGAATAAATTGAGAACGAAACACTACACCCGGGGCGGAAGAATTTAAATATTTTACCAAATTTTTGGAAGTCCCGGGGCCCTAACCAGAATTCCTAAGAAATTTTAATATATGGTAATACCCCTCCAAAATTTGTTGAAAAAGAATTGAGTATCAGCTGTATGACCATCGACTCACGACTCGTTTTCACGCACTCCGGATTCGTTTCATCCCCCAGTCCGCCATAAACCCCTACCCATCCCCCTTGGGTTATAACCGGAGAAAAATAAAATTTTTCTTTTTTAAATATTTTTTATTTAAAATTTTTTTTAAATTTTTTTATTTTTTATTTTTTTTATTTTATTTATTTCTTTTTGTTCTGTTTGTTTTGCATATTTTATTATGTATTAAAAATTTTGCGTACTAACACAGTGACCTAGATGACAAGAAAAATAAGATACAAACTCACACACACACATACAAAATGGGAGTTACTGATGTTTTTCAATTAGGTTTTAGTTTATAATAAAATAGTTCTGAAGCGTAACACTGATCATCTTACCTTCATGTAATAAAATGATTAAGATTTACACTTGGTGTACCAATAATCCAATATTGGTGGATTCCATATGCTCCACATAGGGAGCGGATATGGTATGATGATGATGATGTACCAATACTGCATTGGTACACACTTAGAGCACCGTTACATCTTTAGAGCTATTAAAAACAGTTTTTTCTTCAGAAATATTAAAAAAAAATCGTAACTTAAATATTAAAAGTCATCAAATAATTAAATGAAAATTTTGTTTTTTAACGACTTTTTACTTTACCATAATATAAAAAGTAGTTTCAGTTGAAAAGTTTATAATGAATAACTACAAAGTGAGTATTTTTAACATAAATGTCAAAATAAAATTTAAATACACGGAGTCGTTTTTTGTTTTTAAAGCGCTTCGTTTTTATGTTATTCACAAGTCCACTAGTATTTTAATCCAGATATGGTTGAAGCGTCATCTCTACAAAGCTAGTTACCTAATAATACATATTATGTTCCTTATTATGAACAAGTTCACGTTAGCAAAATTATTATTATTTTAGTGCATTGAACTACTTATTTATTTTAATATGTCTGAGCTTTATTTTGACAATAAAGCACAAGGTAAATAAAGGCAAAGAAAATATATATCAACATGTTCTTCTTCTTCTTGTGAAAAAATAGCAAAATAATAAAATTTGAATTTATTACTACATCTTTACTTTTTTACACAATACAAAAAATACAGTTTCTATAAAAGAGGATTTGAATCTAATGATCAAAGGTTCAAATCCCTGCTCCTCCGAAAACCAAATTTTATATTTTAAAAATTAAAATACCTACAATTTATTATACCTACTGCAAACATAAAAATACTCGGTATATAGGCCTTTCTCTATATGTATTTTACTGTTAATAAATAAAAATTAAATATTACAAGAGGGTGGGTGCCATTTATTTTTTAAATTGGTTGATAAATAAGCGAGGTATAAAAATGTTAAACTTTGTAATTTTTTATTCCGGCTGAAATGGTAATGTGGACGTCTGACGTCAAGCAATGCGCAAAGAGAGAGAAAGCGCTTCACTTCGAGTCTGTCTGTCTCCCTTTTTCTTACAAACACAATAGAAACACCTAAACGCGTCATACTAGTGCCAACATAATTGAATGGCAATAGAATTTTGTAAATGAAAATATTGATTTCAAAACATTTCGAGGTTACGAATATAACTAAAAAAAAATACATTTTTAATGCAGAATGTATCAAATCCCTTATAATATCTTCTAAATGATAATACACTTTTAAAAAACTCAATAATTTACTTTAAAAAAACACGTGCTTCTAATTGATTTAACCATTATGAACTTATTTATTCTTATGTTAAAATCAAAAAACGATTTTTTTGGTTCTACGTGATTTTATTATCAAGTTAGTGACAATTGTTTCGCCTTGTAAGGGCATTATCAAACTGTGGCGTTGAAACATTTACATCTTATTTTATACAGTATTGGCTTATCAAGAGATTAAAGACCAACTGAAATCAGGAATTTCGTAAAAAATCCACAGATGTTCCTCTCCCTATTCTTAAAAACTGTAACTAATAAGCCAATATTGTATAAAATAAGATGTAAATGTTTCAACGCCACAGTTTGATAATGCCCTTACAAGGCGAAACAATTGTCACTTACTTGATAATAAAATCACGTAGAACCAAAAAAATCGTTTTTTGATTTTAACATAAGATATCATGGAGTTCTACAAAATAAATGCCATATCAATCAATAACTTATTTATTGTATTGCAATTTTTTTTTAAACACTCAAGAATTCAACTTACGTCTGATCCCGAGTTACGATCGTTATTTTTTTTAACTAGTTCGCAATTTCGGGGCAAGGTGTGTGTGTTTAACGTTTAATGATACTCAGCGTTGGAAATAATCAACCATAGCTGTCCAACAAATCAATCTGTAACCGTATTTACTGGAATGTGGAAATATTGGCATGGTTTGCTGTTCGTATCTCGGCAGAAATGTAAAGTGAACATAAATTGTACTTAATTACTAACTGTAATGTGACCTAATATACTGCCAATTTAATTTGATTTCATATCATATATATTTCGTAATACGAACGTTGATACAGTTACACCGTAGATACACTGTGTATCAAAACTCGATGCACATCCGGGAAACCAGTGAATCTTTGTATTTGGAGATGATTTTGTAGAATAATATAGAAAAATATATTAAGCGACTGTGCCTGGATGTAGAAGTCGAGGAAGGCCGAGAAAGACATGGCATGATCAAGTTTAAACAAGTGCTTGAAAGTGGGCATGTAAGAAGTCGGAATAATCGACGTGTGTGTGTGGGAACCATTCGTCCAAAGTGCAAATATAATTCAGCTGCGTCAGGTATTACTACACGAGTAGGTAATTCCTAGAATATCATCAGCTGACGCTGCAATTCACACGGGCAGTATGGCTTTGCACACGAATGTTTTATCCCCACCATACAACTCTAATAACAAAAGGACTACTGTCTTATAAATACCCGTACCGAGGGTCAGAACAGCAGTGCAACACAACCATCTTATACCATCTACGAAGTTACTCTCTTCAGTCGGAGAGTCGCCTGTCCACGTCAGCAGCCAAGACGCAGTGTCTTGCCTGACGTAGACGACGCCGTCATGGAAGCCTCGGACCACGCCCTGGATTCACACTCTTGGTACCAGCAACGGAAGCCCGACCGCATCGTCTGCTCTCCACGTTGCTTCGCTACCAACGTTGTTCCAGCCGCCGACTTCGCTCCATCGCTACGGAACTGCCACGCACTCATCATCCGACACGCAACACTCATCCTTGTTAACTGAATAAACGATTACAACATCACCGGCGTTTCCACTCACCTTCCACTGGTAAAAGGGGACTTCTCTATCTCCAAACCCCTTTACGTGCATGAGAAGATGTATGAATGTGGAGGAAGCAAGAGAAGTATGCCAGGACAGATTGGTGTAGCGTTCTATCCTCTCTGCCTACCCTTCGGGGAAATGGCGTGATGGTTAGTTAGTTAGTTAGTTAGTTATATTTTTTATTTGACCTGTATGTACGGGCTTGTAAGTTCCCTACATTGGGGTAGGGCGGATAGCGAGAAGCGGGACAATTATGGCCTCATAAATTAATTTATTACAAGGACATAAATGTGTATATGTAAACTCGAAGGACTTTTTGCGTGTTAATCACATCTGCACCAATAATTTCCACAGTATAAATACGAAGTATTGATAGGAAAACCAACAGCAAAGAAAGCACTGCACTAACCTTGAAGTATCACATTGGTTCCTTGTATTGGTACAGCGATGGGTGATGGGCTATCAGCGGTTGTAGATATAGCTTGAATCACAGCAATCTTTATTCGTGGCTCAGGCGGCGGAATTATAATAATAATTAGCGGGTTTGGTAAATAGGAAATAGCGCGGGCGACAAGGCGTGCTTGTGAGTGAGCAACAATTCTCAACTGACATTTACTCAGCAAAATGCATCTTGCGTGTGACAATTTGTGGAACATATAAAATTCTAAATTAGTGGGTAGATACTCTGCATATTAGAGACCTGACAACAAATATACATCCATATATAGGAGATCAATGGTTCAGGCCCATACACTATAGTTTTCGAAAAAATTGAGTAAGTAGTTGATTTTTTTAAATTTTTAAATTCTTACAATTTGTTTTTAAATATGATTTATTTATTCAAATTCATAGTATCAATAAAGAAAAAACGGAATTTTAATAAAGATTTTTGTAGTTTTACTTAATCAATGGTGCTAGTGAAAGCTTTTACGAGAAGAAAAAATAATTTCAGTTCTGATTCTTAACTCTTATTACACATTCGACACCAAATATGACGTAGATTCATCAGTTTTTCGATTGTACTTCGAGTTACTACTACTCCTAGTAGGTATACATATAAAAGTTAGTATATTTATTTTTATTATGCACATTTTTTAACTACAGGAGAACACTTCAACTAATGAATTTAAAAAATCTGACTAAGTCGATACCAGTATTTACAAAGTATGTTGTATGTAAATACAACGATATGGCTAAACTGTCATAAATACGTCACTGTATGTGTCATCGTATCTATACTACTACTACTACATTCCCTTATCCGCACCCAATGGTGCACACGCACAGGTCACTGCATTGGCACACTAAGTGCAGTGTATCTTAATAATTTTATTATCTGAAGGCAAGATGATCAGTCTTACGCTTCTTACGTAATACCGCTCCGAGGCACTCATGAAATATTAATATGAAAATAACATGTAAATAAATATTTCATTGTGATCCCTTTGGAAATCGAACCCGCGAACTCATGAACGGCAGCCAATGCGCTACCACCATGCTACGATGCGGACATGATTCCAACATTATAATTAATTCTTAGTTAAAAGAGTAATATTGATTTCGTGATGATTTGTTTAGCTGAAAACGATTTACCGAAAATTTACTATTAATTTATTTATAAAAAACTGCCTCTTTTTAACGGTAATGCGAATTGGAGGTCGTTTTTTTTTCAAATATTTTTCTCAATAAAAGCTCCACACGATATTTTGGTTTTTATTCAATGAATTTTAAGTTAGTATTGAGCCGTATTGACTAGTCGAAAAAAACTAACCAATCACGATAAAATCACGTTGAAAAGCCAAGTGGAACTTTTATCGAGCTTTGAAAAAAACAGTCCTAAATTACGCATTTTAATATATTTAAAAAAAATGCTATTGTGAATAGTTTGGAGTAAATAAATCATGTAAATTAAATACCTCCTCAATAAAAACATATTTCAATAATTTATGTTATTTCTTACTTTCCACCAGTTGATATCGTATAATTCACTTGTTTTTGCATTAAATACACAATTTATAGGATTACAACGTAAAGGAGCATTCAATTGACTTTGTTTTCAATACAAATTAAAGTTTCCATTGTCAGATTTACAAAGATACGAAGCTTATTCTAGGGACATAAATAATCTAAAAAAACGGATTATAAAGTTATTCAATCAGAATTTATCGTAAATAGGCAACGTGATAAATATTAAACGTCGTAGCTATTGTCGCTTTTAGCATTTAGTATTGAAAAGCTTTAAAGGTAAAGAAAACGCTAAGTTATTACTTTATTTACATTAAATAAAAGAAGTTTTATACAATAAAAAATTATATTCTTTATAAAAGCAATCTGATGCACATTACACACTACTAGTACTTCCCCTTATCCGCACCTAGAGGTGCATAGGGAACTGCATTAGTACACCAAATGCAGTGCATCTTGATCTTTTTATTCTGATGCATGCAACAGTAAATTAAGTTCCTTCGTGTACCTACTAAGTTTTTACTAATATTTCATATTTCTTTTGTAAAAGTACACGGTATTGATTCACACTGGTACACAAAACACAGTACCTAAAGGCGTGAATACCCAAATTTAAATATAAGTACTTAAAAATTCTTAAAGAAGAGTAAAATAAATAGATATTAGTATTCAATAGTTTTATTTCAAAAATATTCTTTGCTTTTAAATATTTGATCTTTTAAAACCGTGATGGAATGTAGGAAATGAGTTGTGAAAGACAGGATTTTAACCTAGGATGTCTTCCCCGAAGACCGCAATTCCAAAATATACAGTAATTATTTTTTCATGATTATTTTCGACCGAATGCTAGAATTTTTAGTACTTAAATATAGTTATGAATCCATCGTTTTAAAATATGCTTAAGACGATATAGTTTACTAAATGCAAGTATTTTCTATATTAAAATTATACCTAAAATAAAACATTTTTCAAACACGCATATGAGTAGGTACTCTTTTTTTTTTTTTTTTTTTTTGTTGAAAGTTCTTTATTGAGAAAATAAAACAAAACATTTGAAAACAAAAATAATGCCGTTCCGATAAACCGCAATTTTGCCGTTTGTCATCGGGAGCCAATGGCAAATATGTAAATTTATCATAAAAATACAACAAAATAATAAAAATGTTTACAAAATATACATAAAAGGAATAGATATACGAAAAATGCATATGGTGAATCAATATATAATAAATTAAATAAATTGTGGTGCATCGACAAACAGAAGTTCTATCTTCCAACCAATTCCTTAAAATAAAAATAATTTTATTAGCATTATATTAAAAAAATTTGGAATTAAATATTCTAAAGTTCTCTGCCCGTACTTATTTTTAGTTTTGGGCACAATTAATCCCTCCATGGATGTGAATCTAGGTGTATATGTGTGATCTAATTTATTTTTATATGTGTTGTCAAACATATTTTGACAAATGATTCTGTGACAAATGATATGTGATTTTGCAAATAAATTTGGAATACCTATCAAAACTGTACATTATTGTTAAATACCTACGTAGTTTCTTAAAGACTACTATTTATTAGTTATCTTTCTACATAAACGTAGTAAGTAAGAAGCATGAAATATTTATATATACAAAAACATTTTATTCTACGATTTGATTGTTCTGGTTAAGATGAATAATATTTGGTTTAAGGAAAACTTTTTTTTTTTTTTTTTTTTTTTCTCCAAGAGAAATTTTTTTTTTTCCAAAAAAATACATAAAATCACATATACATAAGAAAAAATAAACAAAAATCCCACCAGGGCATAGCCTGTTTGTGGGTATACTGTGAATTGATAATTTAGAAGTTTTGTGGAATATTTTAAATAAAAAATTATAGTTCATATTGAAAAATATGTATTAAAAAAATAATACGTTATAATTATAAAAAGAAAATTATATACACAATTTTACACAGCATTCATTATACAATAAAATTTACTCATAGGTAGGTACTACATACTTAAAATTATGTTTATAGAAGTAAACATAAAATCGTGTAGAAAATTAAACACATAATAAAATTATTAAAATTATTTTTATCAAATTTACTCATATTACATACTTATAATTTAGATTACACGATTAAACACAGGATAAATTATACAATAAGATTTCAGCAGCTGTGGTTAACTCACTTGCACTTCGCGATTGCACTAAGTATTCAACCCTACGTTTTTTGGTTTTGAAAGACGAGTCTTCAAAGCTCTTTTTGGGCCAACCTTGATGCCGACTTTCTCCAGATGACGAAGAAGCACAGGGATGATGCATAGTTATGTTTAATTTTATATCTTCGCCCTCTAACCAACATTTTATTATCATTTAAAAAACGGTCCATATGCCTACTGGCTGCAGCCCACTTTTCAGAGAATTTTGTCGAAAAACTTGACATTTTTAATTGTAAATACCTCTGGAAATCAGGAGTCACATCCGTAATACTAAATGTTTGAAAAATAAAATCCATTAGACTTGAATTTCGTTCTCTTTCTTATGTTTCCGCCATTCTTCAAATAATTCAAATTTTGAAAGAGAGCACTCACTATCTGAAAAAAAAAAAATTAAAATAAAAAAAAAGCGCAAATATGCGCAGGATATTTTTACATCATTGTATAGCTAAGTATTGTCGCTAAACAATATTAAAAAATTAGCCTGGATACATGTGGATACAAAAAGTTAAATACGTTTAAAAATTAAAAACAAAAAAAAATATTACAATTTTCACACAGATTTTTCAATACCTATTATAACACATATTTTCTTTCATTTAAATAAAAAATTTAATGAAATATAAAAAAACTTACCCTCTTAAGTAAAATCCATCACAGAAATAAAAATATTCTTTACGTCAAGTCTTGTTAGATGTTATTGAAAGTACTGCGAAATTGCAACTAAATAGTTAACATAAATGTAATTATCTTATTACTTCACTTCAACCGCTTATGACTCATCGCTCTGGAATATTAGCCATTATAATTACCTCGAATTGTGGCTAATGGGGGGTTGTTATTGCCATGGCGGCAGCTTATCCAGACAATCGTATTCCTCGATATTCTCCCTGGAATTTATCACTAGAGCATACGTTTAAAATAACTTGTCTTAGATATCAACCAGAAGCGTGTATGTACCTATGTGTCTTATATTTTAAAAAAATTTATTCATCTTCTTTAACAAAAATAACAAATGAAAATACAAGACGATGCAAACACGCTTTTAGTTGATATCTGAAACATCTAATTTCAAAAAAAATCATTGCTCTAGTGCCAAATTCCAGGGCGAAAAACGAGGACTACGGCTGTGTGGCGGAGCGGCCGCGAGTCACGTGACAACCATTTCTCTTAAGAGCATAACCAGTATAAAATCATCTCTACTACTACTACTTTCCCTTAACAGCACCCAATGTACCTACACCAAGTGCAGTGTATCCTGATCATTTTATTACAAGAAGGTAAGATGATCGATCAGTTTTACGCTTCAGAACCAGTCCAAGGTATCACAAATGAAATATCAATATATGTAAATAAATATTTCATGTTGACTCTCTATGGAAATCGAACCCGCGACCTCATGCACGGTAGCCAAATGCGCTACCACTATGCTAAGAGGCGGACATTATCTCTTCCAAATTAAATATAACCATTACACATACAAAAGTATACATTTTATTTGAAAGCAGCCCCAAAATTGAAATATTTGAGGATATCATATGAACCCAAATGATTATTTTGATTTTAATTTTTAAAAATTCCTTAAGGTGTACCTGGTAAATAAAATTATGTGCTAAAGATCTGCTAATGAGGGGTTTAAACCCGACCTAATGCATTATTAATACTAAGATAGTTATCTCACAGATATGTACTCGTACTTATGTAACAATGTACGGACTATTTATTCTGGTCTCATATTAGCAAGTATTTCTGTGCAATGTTTTTCTTACAAAGTGGCGACGGGAAATTCAATTATACAGGAATTAAAAGAAAAGGACTGTAATGTGATCATGGCTATTGCATAAACGACTTTATTTATATATGAATTTATGTGCAATTTTGAGAACGTTGAATGACAAAAATAATTAATTTTTAAATAATATGTGTACTTTAATTTTACTACAAACCTTTATAAACAGTTTCAAATGTGTTTTTTAATACAGGAATAAAGGAAAACCCTCACAAGAACCCTATGTGTTATTGTGTGCAGTAAGATAAAAATATTCCGTAAATACAGTTAAGGCAAAAATATGATTGTACTGATAGTCTACAAACTTTTTCAACGGAAAAAATCAGAACTACGCTGTGACACATGTCGCAAAACTATGTATACTCTACACCATTTTTCTTCAATAATGACATGTATTCCTTCATTTTTTTAAAATTACACAATTTCTGTGCATTATGGTTTGGTAATATGTCAATATTTCTAACAAACTAAATAACCATCACGCCATTTTACCGTTAGGGGTAGGCAGAGAGGATAGAACGCTAACCACTCTGTCCTGCATACTTCCTTGCTTCCTCCACATTCAAATCTTCTCAAAAACGCACGTCGATTATTCCGACTTCTCAACACGTATTTTATTATCAAGTTAGTGACTTTTCACATGTCCACTTTCAAGTACTTGTCGTACTTGGTCATGTCATCTCGGCCTTCCTCGGCTTCTACATCCAGGGCACACTTTGCATTTAAACTTCTTTTAGCCGTTCTTTCATCTCTTATTCGCTCCACATGACCAAACCATCGTAAAAGTCCTTTCTTAATTTTGTCGATAATGCTTATCTCAACCTTGCACTCTGCTCTAATTTCACTCGCACTCGCTCCACATGACCAAACCATCGTAAAAGTCCTTTCTTAATTTTGTCGATAATGCTTATCTCAACCTTGCACCCTGCTCTAATTTCAACATTTGTACACCTATCATACCACACATTCGCCTGAGAGATCGATATTTCTGTAAAAAAATTATCCCCTGGGTGTAAGTTACATAATAAATCAATAAAATTTCATTTAATATTTCTTATCTTCACTTTGCCCGAGCTTTTTTTTAATGTTGGATACGATGATCTGTTTTACCGTCCGTTTTTTAAATTTGGAAACCAAAAGCGCCCTCAGCCACTGCCATTAGTTAGTAGACAGACAGTACCTACTTGAAAGCCACAAAGGCTAATATTTAAAATTATCATTTTTCAGGATACGCAAGTTAGTTTAGATTTTCAGCTGCAGTTTGCTGTTTTTTATAAGTGTCTAATAAAATTATACGGTATTATGTAGACGATAATGCTTTCTGTCTCTCAAGTTGGTACGTATTTTTAGGTCTACTTGGTTTAAAATAAAAAGTTTAATTGAAAATTTCATAAAATATAACCTATGACATCGTCTACGGTACATAAATTTTATTTATTTTTGTTTCAAGGTATTATTGTGTCTGGTTTGGCCATCATTGATACTCTCTGGTATAGGTAGTTCGAATTCTTCCCAAAATGTATTGCCTACCTTCACCCATTCCATTCCGTTTTTGTCACCTGTTTTCCAACTAAAATTCAGTCTCGAATATTCGCTCAGCGCAGCAACGTTACTCTAACCTCGCAACATCCGTCCTTCTCGTGAACCTGATCTTCCTTCGTGCTTTACACAAAAATACCCTCGTGATACTCGTCATCCATCTCCAAGCTTCCCAGATTCCAACTCCCGAAACCCCTCGACCAAAAGTGAGTAAAGTGTGCTGTGCTCGTTTGTGTCCCGCCGCGCCAGTTTGACGTGGTGTTCTAGGGTATTCCAGGATACTTTGCCCTTCCTGGTGGTCCTTCAGCTTCATATCCCGCCCTTGTTGAGTCCAGCTCTGGTAAGTCCTCTTCCATTTTCCGATCCTCGTTCGAACGAAGTTACCAGAGAGTCTCATCGTGGCGGATTCAGTGTCTATTTTTTAAATTTCAAACAAAGGTAGGTATATAAATATACGAATTTAGGTTTTGGTCTAGTGATGAGAATCGCGAACTATGGATTATAATCCCTCGGATCGAATCCCGCGACTCATTTTATACTTTCTGGTACATTCATTTACAGCTGTTGAAATTGAAAATTATGAGTAAATAAAATTTATAAAATTAAAAAATTACATATGGGAAAAATTATAGAACGTATCCATAATCCAGTATGGAACTCGCGTAATATATTCCTACCAACCTGTTTATATTTATATCTTGACCTGTCTTCAACTGACACGTTGGACGTCCAGTAACGTCATTACCATTTCAAATGAGCCCACTAAGGCAAACCTTGGCCACTCGACGCTGGCTTTAGGCCCACCGCAACAGGGAGGTCGTACGACCGGGGTATAATCAATGTAGGTTTATACCTAGTAATCTAGCAATTTTATGACGTCAGTGATGGATCGACTTGATCAATAGTTCACTTCATATCTTACAGCATTTTTTCCAGGAGAGATTTATAACAGTGGCAGTGATATATTGCGCTGTGTCTTTAAATAAAACCGATTTTTTAAAATAATGAAATAATGTAGTTTTATTGATACTTTGTCTAGTAATAAATGATACATGAATTCATTAATTTGCAGTAAATCATCTAAAAACCCGCTTTTTCTTGCCTTATTCGCATTTAATTGATGATTGTTATCTTATTTGTAAATTAAAATCAGCAGCCATATTCCAGTTTTATAACTGAGCGATAGTTAAGCAATTTGCAGGCAAACAGGTGGTAGCACAATAAATTTTACTTGTCAAATGATCCATTTATTGGGGTGAAAAGTATTTATTTTATAAAACATCGTTTATCTTTTGCAGTATACAAACAAAATACAAAATAAAAAATGCATGATTTTATATATTTTCATATCAAATTTTCGACATAAAATTGCACGGACAAATTAATTGTTTCGCAACTAAATAAAAAATTCATACAAACATCTTTACCTCCGTATTTTCACATGCAAAAATTGTGTTTTTAATGTATATAAATACGAGCACCTCAAAAATTTATTTAAATCGTAACGGATAGACCGTTGAAAATACGGACTGTCCGACCCAAGAATTACCCACCTAAACCGGCCCTTATTTCGGCATTTTACTCTGGATTTTTTGACATCTAATTCGCGTATTTTGAGAATGTAACGAAAATCAAAGTGGACTTCTTTAAATTTTAAAAGCCGAATTCTTCTTCAGCCTATCGCGGAATAGTAAAAACAAAACAATTTGGCACACTCCACTATGAACAGGAGCGGAATATAAATTTCTTTAATAAATACCCACATGATTATTATACAATATACACAATTACCATTTTAAGAGCGCAGTAGGTACCTTGCAGCTACCAAGCGCATGGACTTTTGTACTTCTAGCCCCCTAGTAACAAATTAAGCAGATTTTAATGTTTAAGCTGGTCAATTATACCTGTAACTAATACAAAAGTTGTAGGTAGGTACTCGAGTGTGACTGTCTTCTAAGAATTATGTAGTTTTATTTTTTTATTTTTTTATTGAAATATAAAAATAAATGAATATACATATTTTACATAATTATGAAATTTGAAAAATGAGGTTCACTAGATATTTTTTAAACACTTCTTTCGTCTTCTTTTTTTTGTGATTTTAGTAGGTATCTTTAAACACTTCTTTTGTCTTCTTTTTTTTGTGATTTTAGTAGGTATCTAACAGAAAATTATTTTTAATATTAAAAAATTAAATGGAAGGATTTCGAAATGAAAAATTTGGTCAAAAAAGCAGTTTAAGAATATAAATATTATTTGAGTAGAAAAAAAATCGACTTGTGTAAAAAAATGTAATAAGGTTACTTCCATTTGCAGGACTTATTAGGCAAGTGGCTTATTTAGGCATTCACCATCTACGAGCAAATTTTTTTGCTTTTTGCACTCTATCTAATATTCAAAATTTTTTACTTGGGACCATACAATATACAACTAAACACAAAAGACACCAAAGCCACAACTGACTCAAATAGACACAACTGGCAAAAGGCACGATTGATACAAAAGGCACAACTGGCATAGTCTGCGATTCGAAATAAGCGAGTCCACTGAGAGCATTGTGAATTGAACTTTTTTATATGAAAAGAAACATTTAAGTAGGTACATGCTTAAGATATCTTCTAATATTCAAATTTTGAGGCTACGTTCAAAGAGTCGAAAATAACCGTGTTAGAAAGAAAATCAGACTCGTTAGCGTAATGGATAAGACGCTGGACTCACGATACGAAGGTTCGAGGTTCGATTCCCGGTGAGAGCACAAAAAAGTCGAAAGCTATTTTTCTCAAGCCTGGGTGTTTGAGATGTTGTTCTCCGCTGTTCTTCGGGCCCCTGGCTTGAAATGCGGTTGAATATTTTTTTTTTTTTTTAATGTTCATTACAAATATTTTTTGTGATTGATGCCGGCCCTGTTTTATCGGCTATTCGCACAAACCGCTAACAATGGTCCGCACGGCCAAAATATCCGGACAAAACCTTCACAGTGTTCGATCAATCCACCGACCATCGTTGCGTCCCGCTCCGTCCAACGCAGCCGACGCGGGAGCGAGTGAGACAGAAGTACCAGAAATATTAGGGACTCGTGCGCGACCGGCTTTTTACAGGCCAATTTACGATTCCGAGGAATCGGTAAAATGTAAAAATGTTTTTCTTTTGGGTAACGAAAGGTAATCGAAGTATGTATTATAGATGTCTGTTCGGAACAGGTGGTTAACATGAAGTTCGTAACGATAGCAAACGTTCGTAATTCTTTTTCAAGTTTTTTGTCTCTCTTGAGATGCATCGCCACTATCTTTTATTAAAGATAATGTTTTTTAATACCTCCATTTTAGTTTGTTAATTTAATCGAACAAGAATTCATTAGGCGTTACCATACAAATTCTCTAAAAATATACGCTTCCTACGGTTAAATTTTAAACACTCCAGGAGCTCAATCACAGATAACTATCGACGTAGTTAAAAACGTGCTGACACCGTGCTAACGCTAACCATTTGACCGATCACAATGAACATACGTTCATACCACGTTCGCGTTGCCGAGCACCATAGATGATAATAAATATCGCGGCCAAACGTCAAACGTCAAATCAAGGAAGTCAACGCGCGTGTCGGATTGTTTATTATGTCGACTGCTTTTCTCAATATTTGGCTTTCCGAACGCCGCCCGGCTAAATGCAATACGGCACTCGAGAAAGATTGAAAGAAAATATATATCGGGAAATGGCTCGTGACTTGATGCGCTCGTTTAATAATCCCGATCGATAACTTTTAACGCGTGTTCCATTGTGATCGCGAAAACGTTAAACATCCATGGTAAATCGAAATCACGTTTTAACCGCTTCGATAGAGATCTGTGATCGAGCAACAGCACTTGGTTACTGTTAAAAAAAGGACTGCAGTAATAATCCTAATAATGAACTCAACATTTTCGACAAATTGTTCTTAGTTGCCTGATAAACCATTCGGCGGTCTGATAGTTTTATCAGGACGCCGAACGATATTATCAGGGTGCTAAGTAATATTATTAGGACACTACGAATTTATCATCTTCATCATCATACCATATCCGCTTTCTATGTGGAGCATATCAGTTCCACGAACGAATTGATCAGGCGACTAAAAATAATTTGTCTAAAATTTTACTGTAATCCTTATTTTAACAGGAATTTTTTTTTAAAACAAACAATTAAAATGACTTATATTGAGAGCCTAATTTTTGTTTATTTTCTTTTGAAAATTGAGAGACAAGACACCGAAGTTGAGAGCCGCGTATAGTAAATTTGTGTAGCATGGTGATTGGTTATATTGAGAAGCCGACAAAGTTTAACAAAGTGGTAAATATTTGTTTAAAGTTTAACCAAAACATTGATATTCCATTAAATTAATATTGTACAAGTGCATAAACATTATTGACCTTTTTGTCCACTAAATATTTCATGATTTATGAGTTTTATGTAATATTTACTCACTTTTAATTGAAGACGTAGACTAACATACCTGTATGTAGATACTCAAATACCCATGTACCTACAAGTATATGTTTTGTAGGTGCCAGAATATAAAACATGTCCTATAATTTCTCATGGAGAGACCCCATCACGAATGATGAGGTTCTCAGAAGAATCGAGGAGGCCGGCACCTGATCAAAACTTTCAATGAGAGGCAAGCCCAATAGATCGGCCACATAATGCGTCATGAGGGTCTCCTTCATGACATAGTAGAAGGAATGGCTGTAAGGATAAATTCCAGAGGGCGCCCCTGACGAGAGTATCTGGAGCAAGTGTGTGAGTATGAATTGCGCCACATTTACTGATCTGAAGAAGGCTGCGGAGGATTGAACGCAGTGGAAAATACGATGTAGAACCTCTTTTGGTTAAACTTATAAACTTTAGTTTAAATTAAAATACTCAAATAGAAATACAAATTATAAGTATAAATAAACACTATTTTACAAAACTTAATTATTTTAATGTTTAAATACTTTTTTTAAATCAAATCAAATTTCTGTCTTTACTTGTAGAAAAATTATATGCACTGTCTAGTTGAACTCTGATGTCTGTTGATCCAAGTAAATATATAACTGTTTGAGTTGCTAATGTGTCTCTTTATCTTTTCTTTAAGGTGTTTTAAATCTGAAATTCCTGTCTCAGTTCATTGTGTTTCAGATTTGCAATCAAAAAAGTAAACAATGAAAACGAAAATATAAACACTTCGGATATCACAACCACATACCCATTTACTTAAATCGTAAATTTTAGTTTTAAAATATTTTTTTAAATCTTTGTGTTTTTCTTTCGTTATTTGCACTATTTTCAAAGACAGGTAATGGTCGTCCTATTGTTTTAATTTGAACTCTTTTTTCGTAGTTTAATGAGATTGATGCTATTTCTTTAAAAAATTTCACTAACGGAATTCATCTTGAATATTCACATAAAACACAATTTTTAAATTAATTATATATCTACCACTTTTAAAGTACCTATCCGCAATATTACTCAATTAGGTTATTTGTGTTTTCACTACAAAACACTAAACGGTATTTTCAAAAGTCCTGAATAAATATGATAACATACATAATATAATAACTTTTTTGTACTACGATATCCAAATTAATCAATCAATCAATATTTAAAACAGGAAACAAACACTTTTTT